>CM062637.1:5355894-5430894 GCA_025617555.3 Puccinia polysora | reverse complement strand
GCTCAAGATTTTGATTCAGTTCCAAATCAAACTGAGCAACATTGAGATCCTCATTGATTTTGGAAAAATCAGGGTGAATTTCGACAGAAATAGGAATGTTGGGAGTTTGAGGAGTAGTATAAAAATTTTGTTGAGGAGGTGGAGGAAGTGCACTTTCATTTGGTAGATCATAGAATAAACCAGGATGGGTAATGTTTGAAATGGAAATAGAATGAGGATGATTTTCAAGTACACACTGATTGATGCAGTTGGCAGGGAGAGGTGGCAAGTTTTAAAGATCAGGAATGGGATAATTATCATTTTTTGATCTGGTATTGTATGGGGATGAAAATAAAGAATTGTTCCTTCTATGTAGAGCATTGTTGGGAGGATATGGTGCAGGTGAAAATAAGGAAGAGGTCCCCATATGATGGTGATGGGTGTTTGAATGTGATTTTTGTACTGAATTTGGAACCACCAGGTAAGGGGAGTAGGACCTTCTTCTATGTGAATTTGGATATTGACTCTTTTTTTTTTTTTTGAATGTAAATATAGGACAACTCTTTTTTGTGTTGATATCTGGGTTGAGGGGGAAGGAAATTGAATTGGGATGGAAGGTGGTTTATATAATTTTTCAATGCTTAAACAAAAAGTTTGAACCAAGTGAATGCATGTGTTGTCCATGTCCTCTGTTTCATCTGTTCTGTTAAATCTTCTCTGTTACATTTTCTGTCCTTGTGTTTTCTATGTTACATTTGTTGATGTGTTTTCCCTTGTTAAATATCTTTGATTGTGTTGGATGTACCAAATTGGAAAGAGAAAAAAAATCAAACCACAAAAAAAAAGAACAGAGAAAAAAAAAGCAGACAGAGAAAAAAAAAAAAGCAGACAGAGAAAAAAAAAGCAGCTGAAAAAAAAAAAAGCAAACCAAAAAAAAGAGGACTGAACTGGATGCAAGAGGTGCATACACAGAAAGCTTGATAAAAGAATACTAACCCAAAGACCCTGACACTGGGTAGGTCATGTGAGGTTTTTCAATCTTTTTATATTTATAGATAAAGTCTGTGTCTGTTTTTTTTTTCAAATATGGTTAACACCTATGTAGATACCTACAACACTCTGGTGTAAAAGGGGGATGTAGCCAAGGGGAACACCTTCAGTATAAAATCAAGGAGCTGCAAGACATGTAACAGACAACAGTCCAACAGGAGGATGTAACCAAAGAGAACACCTTCAGTGTAACATCAACAAGCTGGAAGACATGTAACAGACAACAGTGTAACAGGGAGATGTAACTGAGGATATTACCTCTGGTATAACAGAAATGATCTTGGGTGTAATTTTTTCTAAATAAATACCTCCTTCTATTGCATTTACTCATCTTTCCACACCCCAGGATAATTTTTTGTAATCCTCAATTCCTCTGCATAAAACAGCCTTAAGTCATTTTCCAAATCTACATAGAATACCCTCCTCAGTTCCTTTCATGTTGGTTCAAGATTAATCACACCACTCACATCCTCATCAAATTCTTCACAATTCTCATCACCATCACTTGAGAAATCCAAACACCTATAATCATCCTAATCTTAATCACCAATTATTTCTCAATCCCCAAATCAGAAATGGTTTAAAGATTGATCACCATCCCCAAAAAACAAGAAACTAATTTTTTTCCAACCATGCGCAACATAGAACACATAAGTCTTTGATGCAGAATCACAGTTCCACACATTCTCAGTGGTGGAAACATCACCCATCTCATCAGTTAAATGACCAACCTGTTCCATACAATATCCAGAATTCTTCACCATGATCACCAACCAAGAACATCTGAAGAAATTGACATGATTGATTTTGCAGCAATACCTTATCAAATCATGCACACAGAGCCAAACATTTTCCAAGCAGTTAGAAGACACATGACATATTGCCTGTGTGATATTTTGAGCATCAAAGCATCTTGAACGGATAATTTCAGATGGAAGAAGAAATAACTTCAAGCCTTCTATCCTGAAACAATTCTGGGTGAAAGCAGCTAACCAATACATAGAACATGCCAGAATAGACCTATTGTTTCTCTGGGGAGGAATCACACCAACTTTTTAATCGATCATTCCTGCGGGTTTCCTTAAAATCCTTAACTTTTTGAAAAGTACCAACCTCACATAAATGTGGAGATATGTGCAGGTATCTTTGCTTCTAAATACCTCTACAAATAAATTCATAGGGGCTATATATATATATATATATTTACTGGTTGATGTTAGTTCAGATTTGGATTTTGAGGATTCAAGATGGGTAGGTTCTCCAGAGGCATGTTGGAGAGAGGTTTTTCATTCCAGTTTTGTGCTATTTTAACTTGATTTTCAAGGCTGGATATTCATCTTCCGGGCCAAAACCAGGTTGTTGTTTTTTTGAGCCAGATGGGGCCTTTTTATGAATCTCTTCAAAGATTAACCAAAATATTTCAGAATAAATTCAATTGATAGTTTTGCAAGTAGAATTAAACATTCAAGTATTTCTGTAATAATTCAGATTACATCCACTGAGAAAAGGAAGTAGGAACTGTAAGATTGGTGATTGAATTGAGAGAATTTATACTTTTATTCCTGCAGATTTAGAAAGGTGATTTTTAAAACTTTTGGTGAATTATTTTTTTGGTGATACTTCATTAAATAACCAAAAACAAGTCAATGGAGTTTCTTATACAAATTCCAGATATGAATATTTTTCCAAGTGTTTACTTGAGGTAAATCATCACTTGGAAACAGAAATTCAAGAAGCTGATGAGGTGATCAACACCCTTTTGAACTAAGAAAGTTTTTTTTTTTTTTGGAATCCTATTGGCACTTTGTCAGCCAGGAAGCACCCAAGGTTTCCAATAGAATCCTAACTTAAATCCCATTTTGGAAGTTTTGATTGATTCTGGGATCACATATCAAAGTTTTCTTGAGACTCAAATCTTGTGAGATCAATCAAACCAATCATAATTCAAACTCATAGAAAAAAAAGAAAGAAAGAAAGAAAGAAAGAAAATCAAGCTTTTCCTGTTTTTTTTTTTTTTTTTTCTCAAAAGTCTGATCAAACAGTAGAGGCTAAAAGAATAAAAAGGAAATAGATCCTTGAAGAGAAAGAAAAAAAACTATTCTGCTATAAATTCATCAGATTTTCAAAAAAAAAAACTCATCTTCTTAATAATAGTAGAAGCATTTTTTTTGCACTTGTAGTCAATTCATGCAATTCTTCTCTTCCCTCTTACTCATTCATTGATGATCCTGGTTGTTTAAATGAAACACCTATGACTCATAGGCATTCTCTTGAGTTGGTTGACAGACTAATTTGAGTTAGAATGGATCCTGATTGACCAATTTGAAGAAAATGAAGAGTTCTTGGTGATTGATTTTAGGAAATGTTTTACCCTTTTTATTAAGAGGGTTACACATCCTTGATTGTTTTATAAACATTTTTGGGAATTCTGCATACTGGAGTTTTCAAGGTTTCCCCCTTCAATTCAAATATCTGTGCCTCAGTTGATCCTCATTCTCAATTCTTTTTTGTTTTGTTTTTTTGTTTTTTTTTTTACTTGATGTTGGGGATGGTTCTAACTTTATATAAGTACATGATTCAAATAGAATAATTTTGATCCAACACATGGTTATTCATGAAAATTATGAAGCTCATGATTTATAAAAATTCATCAATATTCCCTTCCCAAAATATTTTTTTTTAAAAAAAAAAAACCCTGCTATCTTGATTCAAGTTAGCTGATTGATTGTGTAATTCTATGTTGCAAGGATACCTAAGCATACAAGATCAATTCATTACTGCTGAATTCACTGGATTTGGAATGAGGAAGATAATATGATGACTATTCACTCAAGCCATGTTTCCCTTGAGGAAAAAACTCTAAACTTACACCATCAAGAGCTCCTCAATCTTTTATTTCTTCCAACCTTTCCTTCTCATCACTAAAAAATAAAGTATCCCAAGTTCAGAAGAATTTCAACCGTTAGTCTTAATCTTCATAATCAAGCTCTCAACCCATGGGAAGCAGTCATACATATGTTGGATTTTTAAGCTTTTGATCCACAAGTTTGACATGGGTAGTGGTTGATCAGAAACCTAAAAAAAAAAAAAAAAAAAAAAAAAAAAAAACTATTACATTTGAAATTGACAACATTGTTTAGCATGAGGTATGGAATGTGATCTAGCACCAGAATGAGATGCCAAGATTCTCATGATCTATATACTCTGTTTTAATTGCTTATAATTTGGAATACTCAAACATCTTTTCATGTCATGATTTTTTTTTTCTTTTTTTTCAATTGGTCTCCCAAATCTTTCACTCAATCAAAACTATGTAAAAAAAAAATTCCACCTTTTCATTTCAATTTTATATATAGATATATATTTGATTGGTTTACCATGAGTTCTTGAATTCTATGCATCACTGAAATCACACACCAAGGTTTCCAAAGTGATGATACATATACTTTGATTGCATTTCTTATGTGTTGAAATATCATCATTCACTTTTCATTATCTTTTTTCTTTTTTCTTTTTTTTTTTTTTTAATTCATTCCCCAAAATTTCCCACTTGATTAGAAATTACTTTTTATCTGGGAAAAAAAAAACCACCACCACATCATTCAATGTCAATTTCTTTTCTTTTCTTTTTTTAAATACATTCCCCAAATTTGGGCGGGGGAGGGAGCAAAAGAATAGTAAATATCAATCAAGATTGGGGGTGGGGTGGAGGGGGGGGGGGGTTGGAAAGGCTCAATCAAGTAGCCAACCAACCACACAAATCTCTGCACCCTTTTTCAGCCGCAGACTGGATCCAGGGCATGGATCTCCTTCCACTAAACCCTTTTCACCGCACTTACCCATCAAGTTTTCCCCTCCCTTCCACTCCCCCCAAAGTGTTTCTTGGTGGGAGGGGGGGGAATTTACACCTGTAACAAAAAATCTATAATAAGAACTTACTCCCCCCCACACACACACACACGCGCTTTGCCAAGCCTTCCTTCTCACTTTGACCCACCCTGACCAGATCTGGAGATCTAGATTAGAGTGAGGGTTTGAGACAGAGTGTGTGATAGGGGTGAGGGAGGAGCTCATCAAGCTGTTTGAGATCAAGAGTAAGTACTTATGTACATGCACAAGTGTGTCAATCACAATGATCATCCAGGGTGAGCTTTCATACCTCAAGGCATCCCAAGTTCAGCCTGATTATTTGATGGGGCCCACTACTTCCTAGTGAGCCCAAGATCAGCCCAAAGGTGAGTGGGCTTTGTGGGGCCAGGTATGATGCAAGGTTTGTTGAGACCCAGTCTGAGGGTCTGGGCTTGTGGGTGGGCGCTGTGGAAACCAAAGAGGGAATACCCCTGAAGTTGTCCTTGAGTTCCAGAAGTTATTGATCAAAGCGTCTGTAAGGAGATTGGATGCAGCTGGTCAAGAGAGAGAGAGAGAGAGAGAGAGAGAGAGGGAGTGATAGAGCAAAAATAAGATGAATTCCTTCCTTTCCAATCCAATCCAATCCAATGCCATGCAAAAAGTGATAGTCCAATGAAGTGATCATGTTCCTTACAACCCGGAGTTGAGAGTGAAGTATTCAAGTCCTCCCTCTCAACCCTAACCTAAGTACAACCACAAGTAAGCAAGAATGATGGAATACAACCCCTAAGCCACAGAACCCTAGCCCAACCCTATCCCTCCGTCCCCCGTCCCATAACCCATGCTCCACCTCCCCTGCCCCATGCCCCGTCTGTGTTGCCTGCTGGTTTGTCCTTCTCATGATGCGTCTGCCCAACAACCTGTTCCAGGTATCCGGGGTGTACCCGCGTGATCCAATCCCCGCGTCTTGCAATGCGCAATCCGCTTGATCCGCGCAAGCCTTCCAATCCGCGCAAGCCGTCTGATTGGCGCAAGCATTCCAATCTGCGCAATCTGTCCGATCTGCACAAGCCTTCCAATTGGCGCAAGCCTTCCAATCCGCGCAAGCCTTCCAATCCGTGCAAGCTTTTCAATCCGCGCGAGCCTTCCAATCTGCGCAAGCCTTCCAATCCGCGCAAGCTTTCCGATCTGCGCGCAGCCTTTCCCAACTTGCGTCCATGAAAGAGCACCACATCCCCCCCCCCCAACTTGAGTTTGGTTCCCAGAGATCCGCCACCATCTCACCTACCATGCTCATCCTCCGAGTTGCCTTCCCACCCGCCTGTCCTCTATCCTCTGTGTCACCTTCCCGCCGGCCTGCCCTCTATGCCGACAACCTTCTGCTCCACCAGAGAAAGGATCCGCATGCCTTCATCCAACCCCACATGGGTTCCAAAACCGCCCGCGAGATCCGCACCTTGGAGAGAGAAGATCCACGTGAGCAAGAGAAATCGGCAAAGGTGAGAAATTGGCGCCAGTGAGAGTCTGAAAGTGAGAAATCCGCGCCAGTGAGAGTATCCACAAGAGTACATGGGGAGACCTCAACGCGCCAGCATGCGTACGCAATCTTTGAGAGAGACCGGAAGAGAAAAAAAAAAGGAAAAGGAGGAATGAATAGATAAGAAGGAACAAGAGAAAAAAAGTTTTTTTTTTTTAGCCAGCGTCCTGCGTCCCAACTCCAACCTTCCACCCCGCGCTAGCTTCCCCCCCCACTTTGCCGCTGTCCCCAGCCAACCGCACCCTCTATATCCATTGCCAGATCTGTGGCGCGTTGCCTCAACCAATCCCGCACGGGCCTTGTTTGCAAATTGTTGTCCCAAACCGCCTAGGTGCACCTCCCGCTGCCAAGACCCTCCTGCATCCTTTGAGATTCAAGCCCATCCGGGCACAAAACCCAAACAAAAGCAAACACCCCCAGACGTCCTTACCACAACCCGCCGTGGAGGAGGAAAGAGGCTTCAAAACCCTTTCAATCCCATCCCTCTCCTCCCCCACCCCGTCCACACAACATTCCTTGCCCTTTGCAGTTCTTGCGGCCTTGTTCTCCCCTCCGGAGATTTCTGACCGCTCCCTGCCCGCTGGACCGCGCGTGACCACTTGATCCTTCCGCTCCGCCCCACTGTCCATCCATTCTGCGCCCGTCCTTTCTGTTGCTGCCACTACCCTTTCCAAATACCCGCTCCCCGCCGTCAAAGAGGTCCGGCTTGAGTTGTGATTCTCTGACGCGTGGTCCGTCTCTTCTGCTGCCACGTCTACCTTCCTCACAAGACCCGTCTGCCATTCACCGGTTCCCAAACCGCACGGAACATCCATTTCCTGTTCCGTTGTCCTTGCCCGCTTCCTGTCAGTAGGCTGTACCGGTTCAGTTGAGTCCCGCTTCCCCAACACATACTTAGCCCCCACTGGGGAAACCAATTCTGCGTTTGAATCCGCTGTCTGGTCCCTTTTTCCCGTCTGCCAACGATCGTCGTCCTCCCCATTTGTGCACACACGGGGCGCAGACGCGCTGGGAGACTGAATACTCTCCAGATAGGCCTTGAGGCCCCTTGCCACCTCCGCAAGCTCACTAGCCCAAGAGATGGTTGCCGGTGGTGGGGCCAGAACATACTCCACCCTGTAATACAGCTCCGCGTAATCCAATTCTGCTTGCAACCGGTTCCTGCCGCGCGCGCCTGCCTTGTAATCCAATTCCGCAGATGGCTTGAGATCGTCCTTCCAAAAGCGGGAGCCGCGCCTCTTCCATCTCGCCAGCATGTCCTCCCTCAGTGCCGGCCAATCCAGGTTCAGGTAGCCTTCCATCTCCTCTACGTCCCAACGCACTTCTGCGTCCTCCATGAACAGGATGACATGGCGCACCTTCTCAAAATCCAAAGCGCCTTCAGAGTCCGCAATGATTTCATACCGTGAGATGAATCGCTCCACTTCTGCAATGTTGAGTGGAATATGCGGGTAAATCCATGGGGTAGCGCTGAGGCCGTGGGAGGAGGAAGGAAGAGAAGTGGCTGTTGGTAGCATCCATGAGTACCTTTGAGAGACTTCAACAAAAGATCTTTCCCGGCCAGACCCCCTGATGTGAAAACTAAAGGGGAAACACCCCTCAAGTTGTCCTCAAGTTCCGGAAATTTATTGATCAAAGCATCTGTAAGGAGATTGGATGCAGCCGGTCAAGAGAGAGAGAGAGAGAGAGAGAGAGAGGAAGTGATAAAGCAAAAATAAGATGAATTCCTCCTTTTCCAATCCAATCCAATCCAATGCCATGCAAAAAGTGATAGTCTGATGAAGTGATCATGTTCCTTACAACCCAGAGTTGAGAGTGAAGTATTTAAGTCCTCCCTCTCAACCCTAACCTAAGTACAACCGCAAGTAAGCAAGAATGATGGAATACAACCCCTAAGCCACAGAACCCTAGCCCAACCCTATCCCTCCGTCCCCCGTCCCGTAACCCATGCTCCACCTCCCCTGCCCCATGCCCCGCCCGTGTTGCCTGCTGGTTTGTCCTTCTCATGATGCATCTGCCCAACAACCTGTTCCAGGTATCCGGGGTGTACCCGTGTGATCCAATCCCTGCGTCTTGCAATGCGCAATCCGCTTGATCCGCGCGAGCCTTCCAATCCGCGCGAGCCGTCCAATCGGCGCAAGCCTTCCGATCTGCACAAGCCTTCCAATTGGCGCAAGCCTTCCAATCCGCGCAAGCCTTCTGATCCGCGCAAGCTTTCCAATCCGCGCAAGCCTTCCAATCTGCGCAAGCCTTCCAATCCGCACAAGCTTTCCAATCCGCGCAAGCCTTCCAATCCATGCAAGCTTTCCAATCCGTATGAGCCTTCCGATCTGAGCAATCCGTCTGATCTGCGCAAGCCTTCCAATCCGCCCAAGTTTTCCAATCTGCGCAGCCTTTCCCAACTTGGGTCCATGAAAGAGCACCACAGTTCCCATGAATGTTTTGAATCTAAAGCTGTTCAGGGTGCTTTTTGAATGGCTTGATGGGATTTGGGGAATCAAGGGGGGAAACCAACTTTGAGATGATCATGAAATTATGGAGGTATGGGGCACAAATCATGAGTTTTTCTTTTTCTTTTTTTTTTTTTTTGATCACAAGAGAGAAAGATTAAAGTCATCAATAGTATATTCAAAATTGTTCATCAAACTCTTGAGTGAAAAAACCATTTGGGCTTTGGAGTGAGGCCTCTGGGGATACTTTTCTGTTCTCAAGTCATCCAAGATCACATCTACTGGTCAAGAAGGTCCTAAAAGAGTCTCCTCCTCCTCCTTCTTCTTCTTCTTCTTCTTCTTCTTCTTCTTCTTCTTTTTTTTTTTCGAAAAAAAAAAAAAAAAACAAGATGAATCACACCGAGTTTGATAGAAGAAGAAGAAGAAGATGAGGCTTACTGATCCTGATGGGATACAGTTCATGAGAACCGTTTGAGTTTGATTTTCCAAACAAGCTGATGGTGAAAAATTTTGGATGGGTTCTCTAATCTTCCAACCGTTTGTATAAGCTACCGTTCTGAATCACTCTCCATCATCATCTCCATCAAACGGTTCTCAAAGGGCTATAGATCCGATTCAGCAGATAGCAGTACTCAATCGAGACATGTGAGTTTTTCTATTAGAAACCTAGTGGGAACTCATCCAATTTGAAATTCCTATTGAGTTTCTAAACTTTTTTTTTTTTTTTCTTCTTCTTCTTCTTCTAACCACAAGTATAACAAAAAAAAAAAAAAAACTTGAGATTCTCATCGTTGGATTTGGGAGAATGGAGATTTGATGGATCATCAATCTTGTCTAGCTAGTTCCTCTGTACGGGGTCTGTGAAGAAGGTGTGTTCCTGGGGGCACCTGTCCTAGCTTGGCTTGGTGTGTGCCCCGCTGGACCTGGAGAGGTGCGCCCAGATTGCTTGCCCAGGTGCCCCGGGGCATGGATGAGGGTCCCAAGACAAAAACTTGGCCCCCCAACCCAACCCAACCCAACCCACCCCAACCCACCCCACCCCACCCCAGCTCGGTTCGGTTCGGTTCGGTTCGGCTCGGCTCGGCTCGGCTCGGCTGGATGCCCATCCCACCTGGTGGCGCCCAACCCCCTCAGTCTGCCTCCTCGCCACGCTCCACCCATCGATTTATGTTCCTCTTGAGAAGAATCGTACGATCATGTACTACTCGTCATGATGGTCAATGCAACTAAGCCAGCCTGATGGGCCCCAAGGCAAGCTCAGACAAGTCTGGCCAGGAATCAAGGACTAGTAGTGCTTTGACTATAGGCACCATGTGAACGCTCGATCCCAAGTTAGTTTCTCTTGATCGAGTTTTTTGGTTTTGATGGAGTACAGATGTGATGATGATGAACTACTTCAAGGTTTCATACTCCTTGGAAAGGTAAATCTTCTATCGTTCTTAACTCATCGTGGGCATCCAAGATAACTCCGATCGTCAGAACTCCATCCAGATTGGATCAGGAATTACAAATCATACTCACCTTGGGACGGACGATCGAGGTCACCAAATGATGATGATGTCCAGCTAACTACTTGAGATTCGAATTCCAGAGGGTACTTACTTACTTCTACGTGTCCCCTCAGGGCCTGATCAGAGGAAAACTCGGGCGCGTAGGTTTCAAGTTGGGATATAGTCTGTACCCGTCAAGCTAAGATCTGTGAAACCGATTGATAACGTACGTAATGTACGTACACTACATCCATCTATCTCATTAATTGTCTAGAGACGGGCAGACGATTAGATTTATATATATACCTATATTTAAATTCACCCAAGGATTTATATCAACTTGAGCTTAACCTTCCCTATTTATCAACCTATGATGAGAAACGCGCGTTGATGTGAAAAGTGGTGGTATGGATTATGTGATGTTGATCTAGACGTGTGATGCATATGCATATGGTGGTGTCCTTAAGTGCATGATACACATCTTCCTTACACATCGATCCCATGGCAAATCTGATACTCCCAACAATCGCATCCTTCCCACCCCTGAGGTTCTTTGAAGCCTAGCTCTCATCCCTTCCGAACAAGCCCGAACCCTGCCCAGTCACACGTACACACACACCTACGTCGTACGTACTGACCATGGGACTCCATGCACTCATTGTCTTCACTCCCTTCATCTCTCCAAACCTGCCCTCAAACTCCTCCTCCATCTCTCATCGACTGCCCGCAGAGCTGGCCGATCGCCCGCCCGCCTCCTCAACCGAGCCCGACCCGCAAGACCCCCTCCCCCTTCGTCAAAAAAAAAAAACCCCGATTTTCGGTCTTAGGGGCAAGCCCAAGCCCGTCGGGTACGCGCTGGCCCGTGGGCTGCCCGGCCTGATGAGCACCCTGGTCTCGAGTAGATCTCCTACGATCTCGGATCCGATCGGATTCGACTCTGACTCCTTCGAGTGTTGATCTTGATGCCTATCTCTTCCCCCCCCCCCCTCTCTCTCTTCCTTTATGATCTTCTTCTTCAAAACCCACCTCGCCAAAAAAAAAAAAATAAAAAATAAAAAAATAAACGCAACCGGCACGTATGCATCTGATCCGGCCCCCTGTCGCCATAAAAAATGAAGATGACGGATGATCCGGAATCAAAGCAAAACGACGACGACGACGAGGAGGATACTAAATTATGAATTTCTTTCCAAACGACACCTAAGATCTCAAAAGGGGGGGGGTCGCGACGGTTAAAGAATATTAGATCTCAAATAAATAAATAAAACACGTTTAAAGAAAGAAGGGGATCACAAGTCCATCAAATCATCTCGGGTCATCAAATCAATGTATGAAAACATAAAGGAAGGGGGGGGGAGCGAGCCGAGTAAGGGCTATGCTAGTAATGTAAATAGATATCTACATGTGTGTCTGGAATGAATGGATGATCAAAGAGCTCAGAGAGAGGTACGAGAGAACGGAGCAACAGGTTCGAAAAAAAAAAAAAAGCCAAGCCAAGGCCAAGCCGATGATACGACGGTAGATCGGCGAGGGTGTTGTAGGCCGTCAAGCTCGAAAGGAGAGGGGGAGGGATCATCGATCAGGCTTCGACGAGTTCTAGACTCCGACTCAAGACTTGGTCGATCGACCAACGACGATGACCGTCTAGGTTGAGGATCGATCGAGTAGGATCAGCCGATAGGAGGTTTGAGGAGGATACGAACCCGTTACGTTTGGACATCTTCAAGCCTAGGATCTCCCCAATCTCATCGGTCGCGATCAGGATCTTATCGATATCGGCTTTGGTATGAGAGGCCGAAACACAGAACCTGACGCGAGAGGACACCAAGGGTGTCGCTGGATAGGCTACCACGACGACGACGATAGCGTACCTCTCCAACATCATTCTCGAGAATTGTAACATCTAGATCACCCCAATAGCAGCTTCAGTCTTCTGTATGGATTGGAGACAAAAATGCCGAGCAACTGAGGCGTGCCCGGTCTCGAAACACGACACGACTCACTTTCCCGGGATGAAAGATCAGTAAGGGGATGATCGGTGAATCCCGATCTCCATAGACGATGAACCCAAGTTTACGAAGTCCTGAGGATAGATAACGAGCGTTGAAGGCCAACCTCCTCAACCTCTCCTGACCTTCAGAGACCAGGAGGGCCGCTGGATGAGGGTGATGATCTTGTCCAGGTTGTTGAGGAGTATTGGATTCACTCCTGAGCGTCAGGCCGTCGGCTGATGAGGAATGATCCAATTCGGATCCAGCGATCAAGGTGAGGGATGAGATGATCTGCTGAATCACCGGTGGACTCATCGATTCACCATAAACGGATGAGTGATTCTTGAGTCGTAACTGATTGATGATGGATGATTTACCGGCAATATAACCGCCACTAGCACCGACTACAGGAGCGGTGAGGGATTTGATTCGATGGAGGTTTTTTTTTGAGACGGTGAGATAAAGATGCAAGCGTATAGATGGGAAAATAAGAAATGATGAGTGATGATGGGGGCGGAATGGTATGGAGAAAGGAGGGAGGCATACTAACATGATTTCGTCAAGGTTCCCATCATGATGTCGATCTCAGCCGGATCCAAACCGTAGTAATCACAAACACCTTTACCCCTTGGACCCAATGCACCGATCGAATGAGCTTCATCGACGTAGAGGTAGAACTGAATGACACCCGAGCCGGATATCAGACCATGACCGATTCGACTGGGAGGGGAGGAGGAGGGAGGACGTACCTTATAGGTCGATTTGAGAGCATAGAGAGCGGGTAGGTTGACGATCGTACCTTCCATACTATAGATGCCTTCGACGACGACGATGATCTTCTTCCAGGGACGATGAGTCCTAGGTTGACCTTGGGAGATCGATTCTCTGAGCAGTTTGGCCAGGTCGATCATATCGTTGTGCTTGTACTGCCGAATCATAGCACCCGACAATCTCGAGCCGAATCGAATCGAGGAATGGTTCAGTTCATCCGAGATGATCAGGGTACCCTTGGAGGCGATGACCGGGAAGGTGGTCGAGTTGGTAGCAAAGCCTTGACTGATCAGGATGGTATCCTGAACACCTAAGAACTTTGAGATCAACTTCTCACACCTGATGTGTAACTCTAGACTACCGACGTCCTGACGAGCGCCACCGACCGATAGACTGAGATCGTTCAAGGTCTCGTGAACGTGATCGGTGACAAAACCCTTAGATTGAGCGAAACCGAGGTAGTTGTAGGAGGAGATGTTGAGGGCGCGTTTGGTGTGTTGGGTGTAGAGGAAGGACTTGCAGTGATCGAGGGTGATTCGATCGATGAGGTTGATGGTCCTACCGGCGACACCGGTGACGGGACGAGCAAAACAGTCGTCCATCCTAGCCTTTAACCTCCTAGTGTAGAATGAATCAAAGTCCGAGTTGAGGGCCGCATAACCATTCTGGGGCATAAGATGGAGGAAGGCGGAGGATTTGAATCGTTTACCGAAGAAATCACGTAGATGGCTGGAGGGAGGGAGGAAGGGAGGAAAAAGTTAACGAGTGTGTATGTGTGTGTGGGTGTGTGGGTGTGTGTGGGGAGGGTGTGTGTGTGGGTGTGTGGGTGGATGGGTGTGTGTGGGGAGGGTGTGTGTGGGGAGGGTGTGAGGTGAGAATGGGACTTACCCGAGTAAGATGAGGATCAGATAGGATAGATAGGTGGAGAGATAGACCCAATAACCGGGTTCTTCAGGATCTTCTGGATGAATATCGAGAGGAGAGATATGGTAGACCTGAGGATGATTGAGATCTTGGGAGGATGGATCTGAGGGGGAAGGAAGGAAGAGCTTTTGATTGGGTTTGATCGTCGGTCTGAATTGAGAGATGTAACGATAGTTTTGGTTGAAGTGATCGAAACCGAATTCGGCGTGATCCAATCCCAATGGGTTGATGATAGGATCTGAGGATGATGGATCGAATGAGACGATGGGATGAGTGTTGATGAGTGAGTTTGAGTGAGGAGGATGAGAGCTGAGAGAGGGGTGATGATGATGATGATGATGATGGATTGGATCGATGGAGATGATGGAGGGATGTTGGGATTGATGATAGGAAGAAGATGAAGAGGAGGAGGAAGGTGATGTGGTGGTGGTGGTGGTGGTGGTGGTGGTGGTTGCTACTACTGCTACTGCTGCTGCTGTTGGTTTTGAGTTGGGATGAGCAGTCATATTCCTACTCGAGAACATCCTGATCAGTGGCTCGAGTGATCCGAGTTGAGCAGAGTCGACTTGGCGTCTGAGTTGGTTGACTCTAGTCTGACTTGAGTCTGCTGCTCATATCAACTCGAAGTATTCGAGAGTCTAAATTCCTCCTTCTGAGTCTGACTGGCTGACTGGCTGACTGGCTGACTGGCTGACTGGCTGACTGGCTGACTGACTGACTGGCTGCTATCATCCACTAACTACATTCATCCTCTTCAGGGGGGAGGTGCTTGTGGTTAATTATCATTCATCAACTTGCCGATCTTCGGTTAGTCCTGCCAGCTGAGTCAGGAGAACTACTGAGGCTAGTAATCATCACAGTCAGTCCGTAAGCCAGTAAGCCAGTCAGACTGACTCAGTAGGTTTGAACTACATCCATACATACATCCCGCTCGATC
The DNA here is from genome assembly GCA_025617555.3 of Puccinia polysora. NCBI lineage: Eukaryota > Fungi > Basidiomycota > Pucciniomycetes > Pucciniales > Pucciniaceae > Puccinia > Puccinia polysora. The sequence continues at coordinate 5,415,916 of CM062637.1, read as the reverse complement.
CAGCCTTTTTTTTTTTTTTTTTTTTTTTTAAGTGCTTATTCGCATATTGCATTGCGCACTATGAATGTAACTCCAGCAGCAACAAGACACCCTGCAGACCAGGGGGAGTAGTAACAAACATTGGTGCACCCGACGAGGGGCTACAATCTAGCCGTATTATCAAAGCGCCAAGCAAAGAAGAGAGGAAAAAGGAAAAGAAAAGAAAAAGAAAGAGAGGAAAGAAAGAAAGGAAAGGGAAAAAAAAAAAAAAAAAAAAAAAAAAAAAAAAAAAAGGAGGAGGAGGAATTAAAACCGGCCGGTGGCTTGAAGAAAGGAGGCCAGCGCAAAATAAGCCTTGGGGCGCCGTAGAAGTTCATTTAAGTGATTGGCTCTGAAGAATATCCGGTCCTTCCGTAATGACCTTCGGAGGGCGGCACGGGTCGCCTTGTATCGTTCGCAGTGGTTCATGAGGTGGGCAACCGTTTCCCTATAACCACAAGAGCACAGAGGATCAGTACGTTTCCTTATGCGATATAAGTACGCATTAAGGTGGCAATGTCCCGATAAGAGTTGATTAATAAGGGCGCTGGAGCCCATATTCAGTTCATTTCCCGTTATTTTGATTTTTGGCACCGAGCCCATAATGAGGCATCGGACTTTGGGGTTGCTGTTATCCACATGAAGGGTAGGCGTGTTTGGGCATTCCACGGCTTGTCCTGCAAGCAGGTCTGCTACCTCATTACCTTGGATGCCAACATGGCCAGGGCACCACGTCAAGATGATGGGTAAATCCTGAGGGAGAGAAGAGAGTTCCCTTGTGATTTCCATCACCAGGGCCTGTCCTGATTTAGGCGCAAGCGGGTCCCTCATCCGCATGATCACACCTTGGTTATCAACAAATATATGCAGCCATCGCGCGGGCATGTAAGTTAAGACCTGGGAAGCCAGTCTTGAGGCGGCCAAGAGCCCCATCAGCTCGCACTCGTGGTTAGAGATTATGGCGCTCGGGGCGGCCTTGTACGTCAGGTAGGAATTTGAACGAGGGCAGTAGGCGGCAGCAGCACCCCCTTTCTCCGAATGAAAGGAGCCATCACAAAAGATGGATAGGGAAGAATCATCCTCAGAAAGCGAGCGTATCAGGGGAAGGAGCTTGGACTTAGCTGTATCCTTGGGGGAGGTCAGGATCAAATCGGAAAGGTTTGGCGGGCGGGCGTCCTGGAAGTTGAAGCTAAGCTGAAGAGTCTCTGCGCCCATGGAGAGGAACTGGGAGAGCCAGTTTGCTAAGGTCAAATCCATACGTGGAGGGGAAGGCCTTGAACTTGAGGACCGAAGCATGTCGAGGACTACTCCTCTGATCAGACCATTAGGTTTGAGAATAGAGATTTTTCTGTAAAAGAATGAAAAGCTGGACCGCAGAAAATACGTCAGCAATAACATCGGGGGGAGTCGTGAGCGAATGAACTCAAGGGAGGTGGTTTTGTAGACTCCCAAGATGAAAATTCCCGCCATCCTATCAGTCTTAGCCGTTAGCTTGGAAATGGAAGCCTTCCGTGCAACGGACATCCAGACGTGAGACCCATAGGAGACCCTTGGGAGGAGGACCGAGCGGATTACCATACGACGGCACGGTTCTGGGGCGCCAAATCTTGAGGAGCCAAAGATCCTTAACTGGCGAATCGTTGAGCCAACCCTGGATTCAAGGACGCTCAGGTGTTTATCGTAACTAAGCCCGGGGTCAAGGGAGAACCCTAGCCACTTGACCACTGTTACTGGGGAGAGGGAGCGGGAGTTGAACGTAATACAATCCTGAATCGGGGAGCCTTTGGCAAACCACGCCAGCTGGGCTTTGTCTGCGTCAAAAATGGCCCCGTGTCGAGCTCCCCAAAGTATCGAGCGAGCCCCCTCAGCTTCAATTAAACCTTTGGCTTTGAGCTGAGTGTCAGCAGCCGCTAGGTGAACTACATCATCTATATAGCCTATGGAGATACAGTCATATGCCGGCGAGCAAGTAGGAGTCAGTAAACTGTTGTTATAAAGAACTTATAAGATTACCGAGAGGGGGGACCCCTGAGGGAGGCCTATGGGAACGTCAAAGCTGGGAGATTTGTAATCCTCCAGGCGAATGGTGGTCAACCGGTTCTCTAGGAAAGAGGATATTATTAGCACCAAATAAGCCGGGCATTTAAGCCCGCGCAAGATCTGAATAAGCCGAGAGGGTTGAACGGATGGGTAGGCTGATTTAACGTCTAGGAAGAGAGCCACCACGGTCTTCTTCTCCGACCACTTATGTCTTATCCACCTGTCTAAGACAAGGAGGGCGTCCTCTGTCCCCAAACCTTTCCTTCCACCAAACTGACCCTCGGCGAGTACGTTGGAGGTTTCAGCCCACTGAGTGAGTCTCCTAGCGATGATAAGCTCAAAAACTTTACCCAGTGAGTTTAGCAATGCTATTGGCCTGTATGCACCTGGAAGGGTGTAATCTTTCTTTCCGGCCTTTCGTATTATCACCCTGACCGCTTTTTTCAATGGGTCAGGGAAAGAGTTCGACCGTATGACATCGTTTAAGATGGGGTTGAGGATGGGGGACAAGACAGGCAAGACCAGCTTTAGCATCTCGTTGCTAATGCCATCAATACCACAAGCTTTCTTCGTCCGGGTCTTTTTTAAAGCGGAGGAAATCTCCGACGTAGTGATTGAGGGGTAGGTGACAAAACGAGAGGGCTCCCTCGGTGGAATATCCGAGCCATCAAAGAGGGCCGGCAGGGCGGACGTTGTGGTGCTCTTTTATGGAAGCGAGTCAGGAAAGGGCTGCAGGCGGCGCGCTCAGCAATGGGAAGGGCCTTGTCGCAGCCAGCCGCGCTGCGGGCTCAGCAGCAGTCAGGTAGGCCCAGCAGTGGTTGGGTTGGGCTCAGCACCTGGAGACAGGAGACGACGGATCGCGCGGACCAGAAGGCTTGCGCGGATCGGAAGGCTTGCGCGGATCAGAAGGCTGGCGCGAATTGGAAAGCTTGCGCGGATTGGATGGCTTGCGTGGACCAGGAGGACCGCGTATTGCAAGACGCGCGGATTGGGTCACGTGGGTACGCGGATACCTGGAACGGGTTGTTGGGCGGATGCGCGCGGGCAGGCAAGCCGGGCGTACGTTGATGTTATGGGGCAAGGGATGGAGGGGTAGGATTGGGCTAGGGTTCTGTGCTTAGGGGTTGTATTTCATCATTCTTGCTTACTTGTGGTTGTACTTAGGTTAGGGTTGAGAGGGAGGACTTAAATACTTTGCTCTCAACTCTGGGAAGAGAGAAAAAAAAAAAAAGAAAAAAAAAACACTTCACTTCACTTCACTTCACTTCACTTGACTTCACTTCACTTCACGGACTGGACTGCACTCTAGGATATCACTTTTCGTGGCATTGGATTGGATTGGATTGGAAAGGAAGGAATTCATCTTATTATCACTCTATCCCTTGCTCTCTCTCTCTCTCTCTCTCTCTCTTGACCGGCTTCATCCAATCTCCTTACAGACGCTTTGATCAATAACTTCCGGAACTTGAGGACGACTTCTGGGGTGTTGCCCCCTTTAGTTTCCACAACGTGCCCTTGAATAGCAGTTTGGCTTGCTCCTGTTTGAGGTGCGTGAGGGACCCATCTTGCCGACAAAGTGGGAGGATGTTGGAGCCCACCTTCCTCTTGGATATCTTCCAGAGTTGGTTGCTCAGCTGGTGCGTGGGGGATTCAAGGAAGTGTTGCCACTCCCGATTTTTGAGGGCGAGAACTAGGGAAAGAAAGTGTGCGTTCCACTCTTTGTAACACTCGCGAGCTTCTTCAGATTTGGTCAGTAGAAACCACCGCCGAGCGCGATTTTGAGTTTGAACAACTGGGTCCAGGGTGAGACTACACCACCAACTTTTGCGTCTGTTTGGGTGACATTTTACCTTCCGGCTAATGAGACGTTGTGCTTGCACAAGGGAGTTAGTTAAACTTTCAACGCGGGAGTTAACGGATGCCTCCGAGTCATCCCTGAAGTTAGCTAGGTGAGTGGTGGCCCGCTCAGCATCCCGTTTGGGGAGGTTTGACCAGTTCGGCGTGCTCCAGCGGAAAGAGAAGGGGGGATTGCGCAGAGCAAGGTCCAGACTGATCAGCTGGTGATTGGAACCACAATTGTTGTCAGAAATTGCACAGTTTGATATCAGCTTATGGCCTAAGAAATTCGCCCAGACATGATCAATAGTGAAGCCATTCCCCGTGCGAGAATAAAAGGTAGGGGTATGCTTAGGAGAAGCAAAACAAAAGCCATTGGAAGAGAGGAGAGAGAGAAGGTACTCAGCTTTGGGTTCCTTCTTCCTGCTACCAAGGGGGTTCCAATGGGGGTGATGAAGGTTGGAGTCCATGCAGATAAGCGTGGGGAACAAACGATCATTATGAGAAGATAGCCAGTCGGCCAGAAGTGGGACGGAAGAGAAAGAGGGGGTTGGGTTATACACATTCACCACCCTAAAAGAAGATCCTGGGAAGTCAAAGCCAACAGCAACTAGACACTGGGAACCCCCAGGTAGGGGATGAACAATTGAGGAGGAGATAGTCTTTTTAACAAAAGTCACAGCTTTGTGCCTTATGGCCCAAGTCTTTGGGAGATGCTCAAAGGCCGTGATGGCCCTCCAGGCTGGATGGGAGGGGGGAGCAAAGTCATAAGGATCCACCCAAGGTTCCTGCAGAATGAGAACGTCGGCGTGAAGATACTCGTTTAGGGTGCTTAAAGTAACCGCTTTCAACACGTGGAAAGTTAGCTGAGCAATAACCAGGGGCAGAGCGGGGGCATCTTGGAACCAGTCCGGGCGCTTCCCTCTTTCTGTGTAAAGAGCGTGAGGGGAAGGAGGGGATGGGGGAGAAGAGGTATGTCCAGGGGTTCCACTGGGCGAATATATCATGAGCGCGGGAGGGGCTTTCTGTTGAACCATCCCTTCTTGTAAGGGCAAGCAATATTAAAGGGAGTATGTTGGAGATTGGTGATACCCGGGACTTTGGCTTTGAGACCTTTGGTGCATAGTACGCAATTTTGAATATTGAAGGGGCCATCTGGGCAATCGTGGATGATATGACTTCCGTCACATTTGGCGCATTTGGGGGGGCTCGCGGCACCACTTACCGTAGTGCCCCATGTGCAAACACTTATAACACTGGGGGGGACGGGGTTTGAACCTCTCAGTGCGATGGAATTTGTAATTGTTAAAGATACCAGACCGTTTGATCCTAAGAGCAAGGTCTTTGCTAAGGAAGGAAATGACGATGGATCCTGCTTTCTTATCCAAGGGGGAATTTGATCCCATCCACCGGACGCGGGCCACATTGGAGGCCTGGAAACTGTTTTCTGAAGCAAGTCAAGCGATGACCGTATTGCTAGTGACATTGAAGGATTTCGGGATACCATGGACCATGACCCAATGAGTGCTTGGAGTGGCTTCTAGATCTAAATGGACCTCCTTTGACCATAAGTGTTTGTTGTCCATCAGCCACTTCTGATGGGCGCGATTTGGAGCATAGAAAGATACATCACCGGATGGCATATGTTTGGCGCCTCTGACGGAGACCAGCTTGCCGTCAACCCTGGCGTCCATAGCTGCAAGCGATTTGTTGGCCTTCTGAACAAGAGCTGGTGGGGGGATGTCTTTCAGGGTGGTGTTAAGCGGGTTGGAGTGGATGATAAGAGTTTTGGGCTCAAACCACTTAGAAAGGAGCGGGGGGGCAGGTTTGACTTGGGAGGGGCAAGGAGGCAAGATTGAGGCTTGGTCCCAACGGCAGAGGTGTAAGACAAGGCTGCAGGACGAGATTGGGGGGGGGGGGGGTGGAGCATGGTAGTGAGCTGGGCAACCTGGGAAGTCAGAACCTCCATCATATTGCGCATCATTTTGGAAGTCCGTTTGGCCTTGGCCGAGAGGCTCAGAATAACCTTGATGATTCGTGAGTCAAGGGATACAGACCCCTTCAAGTCAGCATTTGCTTGATCTTGTAGAAGTTCAGTCAACAGCGTATGCAGGCCAGAAGACGGTGGCATGCGATGTGGGGGGGGAGGGAGGGGCCAACTCCGTCCGCCTGGGTCCTCGGTGTCTACCTCCATAAATAGAGACAAACACTGAGGTAGCAGGGAGGAGCAAGAGGAGGGGGAAGAGCGGAGGAAGGGGGCAGGGGGGGGGGGGGGAAAGGCTTCACGAGTAGGAGGAGAGGGGGGGAGAAATGAGGATTTTCATGGATACAGGGCGAGAATAAGGGTAGGACTGGGGTGGTACGGAGCGTGAGCTATGATCCAGTCTATACTGGTGACTCTCATCATTGATTGGCAATTATGGATTTAGGGATCAGATCACTAGCCTACACCACCGGTTCACGTTGGGCGGTTGAGTGCCGTGGACCCGACGACACGGGTCAAATCAACGGCCCGCGCGTTGACCGCCTGGCATCTTGACAACCAGTGTGGTGTCATTATATAGCCTTGGATCGGGAACTGCGTTGCGGCCTGCGCGCTCAGCATCTGGTAGGTCGGGCTCAGCAGTTGGGGTGCACTTGTTCTCAGGAGTGGCCGCTGCGGGCTCAGCAGAAGGCGCAGCAGGGCAAAGCACGCAGCTGCGGGCCGGGTCTGACTAGGGGAGGCGGGCCGCGACCCGCTTGGGTGTCCAACCCAGTGATGGAGCCGGGCCGATCAGGTTCTTGGGCGGTTAGTTAGGGAAGGAAAGGGCGGAGCAATCGTGGGGCTATATCCGTGGACGGCTGCGCGCAAGCGCGGGCCGGCTACGGGACTAGGAAATTCACAACGGCGCGTCGGGCGGATACGGGCAATTGCGGTGAACTTCAAGAAGCGCGCGGCGGAGGGCCGCGCCGCGGGGGACAAACCGGATGCGTGTAATGGCAGGCGAGCAAGCGGAATAGGATACGGACAGGGTATAGGTTAGGATATGGGATAGGGTTTTGGGCCTAGGGTTTCCTTCTTCATTGTTGTCGGGTTGTTCATGTGCTTGTACTTAGGTTAGGGTTGAGGGGGAGGGCTCAAATACCTTTCACTACAACTCCGGGTTGTAGGGGGGGCATCTTACCATTGTATCATCAGGAGGCGGGGGAGCGGAAAAAGGAGCGGACTTAGGAAAACAGAATCCCTCCCCTCTTCTCTCCTTTTCTCCTCTTTGGGCTCTCTAAAACTTCTCTTTACGCTCCGTATCTAATCCTTACAGACGCTTAGACCCAAGAACTCCTGAACCTGCGGCAACTTCGTGAGGGATAACCTCTAAACTTTCCACATCTGGGGGTCTGGCCGGGAATCTCTTTTGTCAATGTCTCTCAAAGGTACTCAGATGCTATTTGCCTCTCCTCTTTCCTCCTCCTCCTCTCGCCAGCTCCTCATCGACCCAAGGGACTATCCGCACATCTGTTTCAACGTTGCGGGTTTGGAGCGGTTTATTTCACGTTACGACCTGATTGCAGACTCCAAAGGCGCATCGGATTCCAAGAAGGCATGCTATATTGTCTTGTTCATTGAAGGTGTGGAAGAACGTCGGGACGTGGAGGAGATGAGCGGCTATCTGAACCGGAATTGGACAACATTGAAGGGGAACATGCTGGCTAGATGGGGGGGGCGTCACTCTCATTTCCGGGGAAGCGACTTCAGGCCACCCGCGGAACCGGGCTATGGAGCAGACACGCGCGATGGGGACCGGTGGCAAATGGAACCGGGCTACGCGGAGCTGTATTACAGGGCAGCGCGCGTCCCGGCCTCGCCGCTGGTAGCCACCCCTTGGGCTGACAAACTTGCAGAGGTGGCGGAGGGCCTTGAGGCCTATCTGAAGAGTATCCAGCATCCTAGCATGTCCGCGCCCCGGGCACGCGCGCGTGGAAGCAACGGTGATGGTGGGTGGACGAGACACAAGAGTCGGACGGCAAACCCAATTGATCCAAGGCCGGAAGAGGCGGGGTGCGTATTGGGGAAGCGGGTATTGGCGGGACCGGTTCAGTCTAACGGCGGGAAGCGAGAAGAGGATACTCCGCGCGGTTCGGGACTGGGCGAACGGCGGATAAATCTGATGGGAGGTGGGGGACAAGCGGTGGTGGGAGCAGGTCATGTGGCAGGCGATTGTAACTGAGGCAAGACCCTTTTGACGGCGGAAGAAACGGACGCCAAACGGGAAAGGGGAGCGCGCCGGGACCGTGAATCGGCCGGATCAGGCACTGACGGCATGGTTTGGAGGAATGGAGGGAGATTGGGCGACGGACGCAACCCTCATGGCATTGGCTGAAGCCACCAGCTGGGGACAGCAGCTAAGTTTGGGGGGGGAACTAGAGTATAGGGCGCGGGCGCGGCGATGGGATATAAAAAAAAAAAAAAAAAAAAAAAAAAAAAAAAAAAAAAAAAAAAAATCTTTCACCTTTTCTATCATTTCTCACTTGTCACTTTTTTTCTTATTTTCTCATTTTTTTATCATTTCTTGGGCGCGGATGCGGTTCTCAACCTCGCGTCTTAGTTCTCACTCAGGCGCGGACCCAGCTCTCATTCTCGCCCTCACGATGTGCGCGGCGCGGATTTTTCTCGGTAAAACAAATTCGCGTTTGAGGCGTGTATTTCTCTCAATGAATAGGGAAACGCGGTACAACAAGAAGCGGATAAAAGAAGGAAGGGAAAAAGAAAAGGGGAAGAGGGGACGAGGCCAAGGCGCTTAAGCCATCTTCATCATTTCCTCCATTTCCGCCCTCGATGACGCCAGTAGAGCCCGGAATGACGCCAAGAGTTCGCGCCGGGATTCCGAGGATTGGGCTCCGGGAGTCGCAAGGTATTGGCGGAGCATCGTAGTCGAACTTTCCGCGAAAACTTTGAAGCCGGCCGCCGGGAGCGCCATCATGACAGGAATCTCCGGGATCTTGGGAGAGTTGGCGGGAGGAGGGGCTGGTGCGGACGGGCGCTCAGGGGATCCAACGGGAGGGTCCGGTCCGATAGGAGGCGATGATGAGATGACCACCGGCGACGCGGGCAGAGGAGTAGGGCCTCGTGGAGTTGGAGGAGTCGGAGCCGGTACGGGAGTCGGGGCAGGGGGCGGAGGAGGAGCTGGGGCCAGAGCAGCGCGTCGCCTAAGGATTTTGTCGATTCGCGGGTCCCTTGCGCCTTGCGTAACCCGGACGCGATCCGCCCAAAATTGCAACGCCCTTCAATAAGCCGCAAAGTCCGGATAGTCTTCCTTACGCGGTGGTCCCGCGCGGCGAAGCGGAGAAGAGGAGTCGCGGTCTGAGTTTGGACGAGGAGGGCGGGGAGGTGATCCGGGTGGAGTCCACGAGTCCTCCGAGATAGTGTCGTCATCCAAAACCACAAACGGGTCCGGATGAGCCCTCTTGCGCGGCCGAGGACAAGAGCCGGATTGGTTGGGGGCACGGGGCATACCCTTGCTAAGCGAGCAGCGGCGGTGTCCGCGGCGGCACGCGGAGCAGGCGCGGCGGCCGGGCACGATAGAGCATGCAAGCCCGTTTCGGGCGCAGAAGTCGCAGCGGACCATGATGACGATGGAGTGGAGGGATAGGGATGCGGAGCGGAGTTTAGAGTTGGTAGAGGGGTAGGGCGCGAAGGACGGCCGAGGTGATGATGGGGAGGACCTCTGGGGACAGAACTCAAGTTGGGGGGGGGATGTGGTGTCATTATATAGCCTTGGATTGGGAACTGCGTTGCGGCCTGCGCGCTCAGCATCTGGTAGGTCGGGCTCAGCAGTTGGGGTGCGCTTGTTCTCAGCAGTGGCCGCTGCGGGCTCAGCAGAAGGCGCAGCAGGGCGAAGCACGCAGCTGCGGGCCGGGTCTTACTAGGGGAGGCGGGCCGCGACCCGCTTGGGTGTCCAACCCAGTGATGGAGCCGGGCTGATCAGGTTCTTGGGCGGTTAGTTAGGGAAGGAAAGGGCGGAGCAATCGTGGGGCTATATCCGTGGACGGCCGCGCGCAAGCGCGGGCCGGCTACAGGACTAGGAAATTCATGACGGCGCGTCGGGCGGATACGGGCAATCGCGGTGAACTTCAAGAAGCGGGCGGCGGAGGGCTGCGCCGCGGGGGACAAACCGGATGCGTGTAATGGCAGGCGAGCAAGCGGAATAGGATACGGACAGGGTATAGGTTAGGATATGGGATAGGGTTTTGGGCCTAGGGTTCCCTTCTTCATTGTTGTCGGGTTGTTCATGTGCTTGTACTTAGGTTAGGGTTGAGGGGGAGGGCTCAAATACCTTTCACTACAACTCCGGGTTGTAGGGGGGGCATCTTACCATTGTATCATCAGGAGGCGGGGGAGCGGAAAAAGGAGCGGAATTAGGAAAACAGAATCCCTCCCCTCTTCTCTCCTTTTCTCCTCTTTGGGCTCTCTAAAACTTCTCTTTACGCTTGGTATCTAACCCTTACAGACGCTTAGACCCAAGAACTCCTGAACCTGCGGCAACTTTGTGAGGGATAAACTCTAAAGTTTCCACACCGGTTGGGTTGACGGTCAATCAACTGACGACTGATGGGGGGGGATTTGCCGGTTGGCTGATTGGTGAGTCCAGGTCAGGGTTGTTTGTGGACCACCTCACCTCGCACCCGCGGTCGATTCACCAGCAGGGCGCGCTCACGGGTTTGATGCCACCCCGTCTCTGATCGACTGTCTCAAGGGTGGCCCCAACAACACACACCTCTTACACTGTTTCTCAGTCTGCAATGGTTCAATTTTAGAATAATTTAAAATTTCTAAAATAATTCAAACAAAATCAACCCTTGATCGAGAAAGTATACCACTTTGAAATATTTTTTTTTTTTTTTTTTATTAAAAAAAAAAAGGTTTAGTTTCTTTAATTTTTCAACTTGAGTCATTTTTAATATTGCTTTGTTGATTCTTTTGGTAATTCTGCTTGTAAGGCATATATTTTTTTTTTTAAAAAAAAAAATACAAAAAAAATTTAAAGCATCACTTGTGATGTGCTGGCCTCAAGATTCAAGGGAAGTCCTTGTCTTGACTCACCCCACCTGGCCATGGCTGAAGTCATACACTCCACCCATTGGCCAGTTTCAATGGGTGGAGTGATCAACCTGGCTGCTGACCTGTGCTCCTCAGCTGCATGCAATGCACCTGAGTTGAGGATCCAATGAATATAGTTTGAATGGATAACTTCCATTGCTCTTTGAGAGGTATCTTGATGCTCAATTTGAGAAATGTGAGTTTTTTGAAGTTGGCAACCCCCATCATGGCAATTTTCATGCATATTCAAGCAGGCTTTGATGGCCTGTATTCAATTCAAATCAAGTTTTCTTAATGAAATTTATTGGAAATCTTAAACAAAAAAAAAAAAAAAAAATGAAGAAATTTCTAACCTGACAATTTACTGTGCATTCAGAGCTTGTTTCAACAAATTCCCTCATGTTGTAAATTGGATTGATTCCCATAATTTCAAGTTGGTTGACTTGAACAAACTATTTGGTGATTCTAAACCCATTAGTCTGCCATAATGAAGTGATCTTGCCAATAAATTCCACTGAGTTGGAAGATTCAATCTGTTCCCCCAAAAAAATTTTTTTTTAATGTTTTGAATTTATTTATTTCAAGTAAAGCCAAAAACTTACCAAGATGTGGTAATTCTTCTTGATGATCTCATGCTTGTTGAATTGAATTTGGTTAATTTTTTCAACATTTGAAGGGAATCTTTCTCCAAGTATTGGAGGAACTTGCACTCTTTCTTCAGTGGGAAAAAATTTTCTTTTAGAAAAGGGATATAGGTTGAGGGAATGATAAATCTGGCTATTATAAACCATAGAATTTTGAATAACTGGATTATCTTCAAATATGCTGGTAATTGGTGAAATTCTTTGAAAAGTTGTTTGAGTCTATTGATTGTATACCACTCAAGCAGAGAGAAGAAAACCTAGAGACTGATAATTACTGAAGCGGATGGCCAAATGACATCCTTGACTGATCTTGTTTGAATGAATTGAAGCTTGGCATAAAATTTCATTATAAATTTCAAATTTTTCAGTTGAAAACAGACTAGCTGGACCAAAACAAAAAATTGAGTCTGGGAGGTGAAGAAGCATTGGAATCTTGGGTTTGTTGATCCATTGGCCAGATATCTTGATCAAATGATATAAAAATTGTTTTATTTGTGCATTCAGTTGAGTTTGATATTCATTCATGTCTTTGATGTGAGTTTGAAATATGAAGGTGAAAAGTTGACAAAGTGAGTTCCACAGAATTCTTTGTTCAGCTTTCATAAATTGGAAAAAATTCAAGGGTGCTGCTTGAAGTAAGATTTTGAAATCTTTTCCAACCAGAATGAGTGAATGTTTGATTAATTAGTTTGGCTCAAGGGAGGGGATGTTGAGTGAATTGGTGTTGAAAGACTGGATGTATCCACCTAGTAATGGTAATTCAGATTTCTTCAATGATTGAATAAAATCTTGGACCAAGTATTTGAAAATACCAAGAAGAACCACATGGAGAATTTCAACCAGAGTGTCAAGGAAGCCATCAAATCCTGTCAAATTTTTGGGGGGGGGAAATTCAATGTCTGATTATCATGAAAATTTCATTAATTTAATGAGGAAAAACCTTCAAGCTTCAAAAATAGATTGAAGAGTTTGGAGTAGTCTGTTTGTTCTAGTTCTTGGACTTTTTAAAGGATTGATGGTTCTATCTTTTGTTAAATAAATTTCTTGTTGATTGAATCCACAAGACCATAGGATGAAGACATTATTTGAAAGGATTTTACATTGATTTTGGAAAGCTCATAGACATGATGGGTCTGTTCAATTCTTTCAGTCCAAATTCTGGTGGGATTAGGGGCCTAAAAATTTATAAAAAATATTTTCAATGATGATCAATCTTATTCAAATCATTTAACAATTCACTTCAAAGCCATTCCTATCAATTTGAAGAAAATTTTGAATATAAGAAATTGTTTGATTATTTTTCCTCTTAGGTACAGATAATTTGCAAATTTGACATGGGTCAAGTGATATTCCAGGAAATGGAGTGTTGGTGAATTCTGCATGCATTGGTGAATCTGCCAAGAAATATAAGACTGTGTTGATAACTAAAAATGGTTCAGAAATGGTGATATCAAAGGCAGAAAATCCTTGGGTGGCCATTTGACTGTTTTCTGATTAAAGATGTCAATATAATTTCAAGGGATGATTCATTTTGGTACTAAATTGATCTATTCAACTATTTGATCTGCCATTTCAAGTACTACAGCTCTGTTGTATTTTGAAAAAAAAATGACAATTATATTCTTGATTGGATAAATGAGGAGGATGACCAGAGAGTGTCAAGTAGAAGGATTGGTGTTTTTTGAATTGCTTTGATATATTTCCTGTAGTATCATCTGAATATAATGTTATTGTTACATGTCTAATAATCTTTCCTTGTTCCTTCACATTCCATGGATTAGGGAGACTGATGATATTTTCACTGTCTTCATCAATTTGTATGTAATAAAATCGCATAATTTAATTTGAAAGATGTTCATAGATTATTTCTCATGATCATTTTATTTTTCTAAAATTAAATTCTCATGATCATTTAATTTTTATAAATCAACTCACCATAAAATGTTTTTTCACAGATATCTGATAAGAAAACTTGATCTTGTTCTATTTTGGAGTACTCCTTCAGAAATTGATCACTACAAATTTCCATTAAATTTGAATCCATGATATTTTCTTGAGAAGGAATGGATATCTTGACTGTGGTTGAACTGAGCATGGAACATTCCAGTGGGGTTCATTTTGTATATATTTTTGAATCAAAAGAGTAAATAAAAGCAGGAACAACAATTTATTTGGAAATTAATTGTGCAGGTTCAAATATATAAAAATGTTGGTAGTCTTGAATAAACATTTGATTTCTACGTTTGAGTGAAAGAAGTTCTCACCATTTCTTGGATTGAGAGAGCTTGAAATGATGAAATACAAATTTATCTTCTGGATAAAAGTCAAAAAAAAAGTGGCCAAATATGAATTTGAAATCTCCTGAGATTTTCAAAAAATATATAAAAATAAATCAATAAAATAAATTCTAAAAATGATAAAGAACTGAATTTTGATTGATAATAATATAGGAAACAGCCTACAATGGATATGATGCCCTTCAACTTGAGGGAGAAGCACAGAATCCCCAATACAAACATTTGAGATTGTGTGGGGAAGTGCAAGAATTTGTGACTCTGAGCGTGCACCTGCTGGATTAAATCCAATGCGGGCAATTCTAACCCGCATAGGCACAGGATGCTCCAAATCTGCCCATATAGAGCCCGCAAGACAAGGAAGATATGGTGATTATATCCCACAAGCATTGATCTGACCAACTCCTACAAGAAAAACTCCCAACCAAACATAAGTTTTCTCTCATTATTTCACTCTTTCTCTCTTGTTATATCATTTTATCATCATTTTTTTTACATTTTTCTTCTGAAAAATCTCACTCACCTCCTTATTCCTAAAAGGAAACCAAAAATCTTCTCCCCCCCCTGGAATTGCTTGACCTCTTTGACATTGACATCCAAATTTTCTGACGTAGAAGGATTGGTAAGTATTCTATTCAACTTGGCATTAATGAAATCTTCTCATTCATCATCATTGCTCATTAACTCATCAGCTTGGTCTGGATTTAAAACAATCCCCCAAGGACTTTTTTCAAAGGCTTGGATTGTTGTATCACTCTTGCAAGGCAAATAAAGTTGGTATCCATTGAAATAAATCCAAAACTTTTTATTCACCTCAAGATTTGCCAGGTTGGAGGATCAATCGATTTAGGTTGGGTCTTGGTGAGTTTCTATTTCAAGATTTCTAAGTTTCAGTTGATGACTACCCAATTTAACATGTCTTTTTTGATTTTCTCTATTCATAGGAATTCCTTGACAGATTTGAAAGCAATATCTAAACCCATTGGAGGTAGGAATAAACTCAAAGCCTTCAATTCCTTTTTTGGAAAAAAGACCAGTCTCCAAAATCATTTTCTTCCACCTAAACAGTGACCTTTTAAACTAAAATTTTTCCATTTTTTCCTCTATCTTGATTGGTTTGTCCAAGAACAATCCAATGAGTAAGTTTCTGTTGTGGAAACAAGAAAGAATAAACTACCTTGGTTAGTTCCCAAGTTCCGGAATCAATAATCCTAGAGTCTGTAAGGTCTGAGGATTCTCAAATGAGAGAGATAGAGATGATGATGAATTTCCTTTTCCCTACTCCATGATCCATGTTCTGATGATACAATATCTTCCCCCAAGCTGGCCCTGAGACCAAGGACTTTATTTCCTTGCTCTCAACCCTAACCTAAGTTCAAGCACAATGATAGTCCAACAAAAAATTGAAAGAAACCCTAGAAACCAGAGCCCTAGCCTAACCCTAACCCATTCACATACCTCTAAACCTCAAGCCCGCCTACCATTACACACACACCCAGTTCATCCTTCTCATGACACAGCCCTCTGCAGCACCCTACTTGGAGCCCCCCGCATTGTCTGTATCCACCCAGCGCGCTGCATGATTTCCTGCCCCTGCGGGTTGGCCCATGCTTGTGTGCGTCCACCCACGTACATAGCCCCTCTCTTACCTCCCCAAACTAACCACCCGCAAACTTGGTTGGGCCGGCTCCATTCCTAGGTTTGTATCATCCAAGCCGGCCGCAGCCTGCCACATCCAATCAAGCCCAACCCGCACACAGTATGCTGAGCCCTGTGGTGCCTACTTCTGAGAACACATGCATCCCAAATGCTGAGCCTGACCTACCAATTGCTGAGTGCTCCGGCCGCAAAACAGTTCCCAATCCAAGGCTATATAATGACACCACATCCCCCCCCAACTTGAGTTGTGTCCCCAGAGGTCTTCTCATTGTTACCTTGACCAACTTTGCACTTGAGTGAGTGAGAGAAATGTAAAGAAATTTTGCGTCCATGCGCAAGCCTAAGCATGAGATTGAGATAGAAAACCTGAGTCCTGATTTACCCTGCAGGCAATTGCGCAACCACAAATTCTTGCCAACATGCCTTTGTAAGTGACCAAGAGTTCCGGAAAGGTACCTGGACTGCCCCAGAAAAACTGCCACACAGTTCCCTTGACCCCTGCTACAAAACAAACAAAACACCAAGCTGCCAGTGAGCGCACACAGCCACTGAAGAGAGAGAGACCATAGGGAAACAAATATTATGGGGTGCCTAGTCATCCCGGCTGTGAACCGGCTAGAGAACCCTCTTACCAAAGCAAGCTTGTCCTGCACGCACCCCATCCATACCCATTACACCCTGTCTGTAAGAAAATAAACATATAAAAAAAAGAAACAGACCTAGACAAAAGAGAAAAAGAGTTTTTTTTTTAATTTTTGTAGTGCTCCTCATCCCACCTTCTGTTTGCGGGGATTGTCCTTGCGTATATGTACCCAGCATTGTTCCGCGCCCATGTTCCCCCTCACCCTCACCAGATCACCATCTGCACTAGCTCCCCCCCCAACTTGGCTGCTGTCCCCAGCCGGTTGCAACCTTCCACCCCATCAGAAGAAAAGACTTGGGTGGCTTCATCCAATCCCACGCGGGTCAAGTTTTCAGATTCTTTTCCCAAACTGCCATTGGAAGGTGTCCCCCACCAAAACCCAGGCACCCCAATACTCTCCTTTCCCAACCAAACTATTGACATCCAATCCCTCCCTGTTCCACTCCTGAAGCTCTGTCCCGCATGTCCATTGCGCAAACTCCAAATCCCTTTCTAGCTGCAATTGCAACACATTGTCCGTTGATCCATCATACACGCACTTCATGCGCTCCACTCCCTTCTGCACCGCATGCATACTCCTTGACACCAAAGGGGCCCAACTGTGGTTTCCATCCTTTGATGCCTGAACCATCCCTTCCACCACCACCAACTCCGGAATCTTGTTTCCTGTCCCCCCTTGCACAATAACCACCTCCCCCTTCCTCTCTGCAAGACCCATCTGCCCATCAGTTCCCAAACCACGCGCAATGTACGCTGCTTCCTCCTTTGCAAGACCCATCCACTGCCCATTGGTTCCCAAGCCACGCGCAATATCTGCTTCTTCCTTCTTCACCGCATGACCCGTCCATACCTTGGCCACCCACTGCGGTTGCCATGACCCAGCCCTTGTGACAACACCAAGGAAACTTTGTGCCATTATTTCCACTTCCTGTTCCTGCATTTGCGCTTGCTTCATGGCGGTAGGTTGATCCAATTCCACTGATGTCTGTTGACATGCCAGGGATGCATATTTTGTCCCTGCCGGACAAACCAACCCTGTGCAGGTTGAATCCTCCACCAGGTTCTTGCTTTCTGTCTGCCAAAAGCCATTGTTGCCACCAAACATGCACTCCTGGAGCACAAGTGATCTAGAAGGCTGAAAACCCTCCTCTGGGTTAGGTGGCAAACCACAACAGAGCTGCAACATCTGGCTCATAAAGATCTTGAGGTCCCTTTCCAAGTCCATTAGTTTTCTAGCCTAAGGGACAGATCCTGGTGGTGGGACTGGGTTTTGGGCACACGCCACCACATAATCCATTAATCCTGCTAGTGAACGGACACCGCCGTGTGTAATTGCCCCCCAAGCCACCCTCTCAAAGGCACTCTCCCGGGCACGTGGTTTGCGTTTTCCCAACCTTGCCAATATTTCCCCCTTCAGCATTGGCCAGTCAAGGTTCCTATAGCCTTCCATTTCTTCCACATCCCAAAGTTTCTCCTTGTCCATGATGAACAGAGCAACAAGGCTTGCCTTGTCCAAATCCAACACGCCTTCAGATTCTGCAATCAATTTGTATTGCAAGATGAATTACTCCACTTCTGCGGTGTTGAATCAAATGTGAGGGTAATCCTGGGGCTTGAGGAGAACAGGCTGGTCATAGGGAGGAAGAGAAAGGAGAGAAAGTGATTTTTGGGAGGCCTTGATAGGGCATTGCATTTGGGTACCTTTGAGAGACTGAGGAAAAAAGATATTTCCTGGCCAGACCACCAGATGTGGAAAAAAGAAATAAGAGACTCCCCTGGTTAGTTCCCAAGCTCCAGAATTGGTGGTCCTAGCGTCTGTAAGTTCTGAGGAGTCTCCAATGAGAGAGATAGAGATGATGATGATGAATTCCTTTTCCCTACTCCGTGATCTGTGGTCTGATGATGCAATATCTTCCCCCAAGCTGGTTCTGAGAGTGACAACTTTATTTCCTCAATCTCAACCCTAACCTAAGTACAAGAGCAATGATATTCCAACAACAAATAGAAAGAAAACCTAGAAACCAGAACCCTAGCCTAACCCTAACCCATTCCCATATGGCTAAACCTCAAACCTGTCTACCGTTACACACACACCCAGTTTGTCCTTCTCATGACACAGCCCTCCGTTGTGCCCTACTTGGAGCCTCCCACATTTTCCGTATCCACCCAGAGCGCTGTGTGATTTCCTTTGCCAGCGGTTTGGCCTGCGCTTGTGGGCGTCTGCCCACGTACATAGCCCCGCTCTTACCTCCCCAAACTTGGTCAGGCCGGCTCCATTCCTAGGTCCATATTTTCCAAGTGGGCAACGGCCTGCCACATCCAATCAAGCCAGACCCGTGCCTAGTATGCTGATCCCTGTGGCGCCTACTTGGAAGCCAGCAGTGGCCACTGCTGAGATTGTGCGCATCCCAAACGCTGAGCCTGACCTACCAATTACTGAGCGCGCCAGCCGCAACACAGTACCCAATCCACGGCTATATAATGACATCACACCCTGATTGGAGAGCCCAATATTGAATTCTGAAGTGTAGCAAGGAAGACACCACCAGCCCCAAGGCCAGAAAGTCAAAAAAAAATTATGTCACCAAGTGTTCATCCCAGCCAGTCAAAACTGATTTCATCATCAAGCTCTGATCTCAAGCCCTGACCGTTGTAGACCTCTTGACCATCCGCTTTTTTCTCTCTCATCTCAGACAAGATTTCAAGAATTTATGATCTCTGAATCTCATTCTCTCACATTAGATTCCAAAGACTTTCAGCATTTGATTCTATTCCCACCCCAACCAACTTTCACCATGCCAGCATCATTCTGTAATCCCTTCCAAACCCAAAATTGCCCTTCCATCATCCCATCACAATTCTGGAAAGCAAAGGAAAATTGAGTATGCAGACCTTGACAACATTGAATCCCCCAAACAATCCCAGATTACCCATTCCATTGTTTCATACAAGCCCCAAATCAGATGATAAAACTCACCACCACTCAACCAGCACATTGGAGGACATGATGACCAATTGGTTTCAGAGGAAACTAAAAAAAATGTTCCCTCTTCCCAACAATCTCAAAGCACTCATGGACCAATGTGATGATGTAAGTCCTCCCCAAATCTCTCTTCTCTCTCTGCCCACTCTACCCCTTCTTGCCTTCTCTCAATCCACTCTCATCCTTTGTCCCTTGTCCTCTGTCCTTTTGCCTCTACATCCATCATCTAATCTTCATACCTATTGATTTTTGTTTATCCAAACTCAAATATGAAGATGAGTTACCATGATCTCATGATGGTCCTCATTCATCTGAACTTGAGCCTCAACCATCAAGGCCATCAGACCAGCTCATCCATACCCAAACCACTCAGATATGAAATTAAGACAATTGAACAAAATGAAACTTTATCAATACAGCAATTTCATCCAAGTAAGCTTTTCCTATTTATCATCATCACCATCCAGTAATAGACTCATATATATGAAAAAAATCAATGTTATGCAATGAGATTCAAGAAAAGATCCTCAGGTGCAATGTTGAGGCATATGGGGAGACTAGCAATTCCCTTTGTGAGCCAGTCAAAGGTTCACTACTACTCTCAACTATTGTAAGTTTACTTCTTGCTTCTTTGATTTGATATTCAGACTAATTGAGATTGTTCAATTAGAATTTTCTTGCCAAAAAAACCAAGTGAGATCAAAAAGAACTACCTCCCCCTGGGTCATAAAACAAATGATCCAATGGCCCAAAAAGATGTTGCAACTTTTGCTGGCAAGCTGGTCAAGTACAAAAAACAAGGCTTAAGAAATGTGGTGAGTTAAATTTGAACTTTCCAACACTTTTTTGATATCTTTCTAACTGAACTGTGCCAATAACCACCTCAAGCTTCTCTAAAATGTTTCCAACACAAGTACTCACATAAGGAATGGGCCAATTCCCAAGCTGGCAGACCTATTGGTAAAGTTAAGTTTTCTTTTATTTTGTAATTGGGTTCTCATTCTAAGCAGAAACTGATCATGACCTTTTTCAGATCTATCAAGAATTTATACCCAGAAACAAACACAAATTGTTGATCTTAGCTCTCATCATTGCCCAGTTCCTTCTTAGTTTCCATGCTCTCTTAGTTGTGTTCCATTCAATGTCTAATTTTCATCATTTCTTTATTTCATTTCCTTATTTTCATTAATCTGTTGTCACCTATGCAAGTTCAGGGCTCCCAGGAAGGTTTCCCTCACCTGTCACTTGTCAGACAAGTCACTCAAGCCAACCAACCATCTTGGTTGCTTCCCAACCTCCAATCCTGCTTGACCATCCAGGCATCATCTCATTCAACGTATGCCCTGGTAACCAACTAATCCACCAACTAACCCAGCTTGGCACGACAAGGTAGGATCATTCAACAACACAATCTTTAAACCTGATCACCAACACTCTTGACACTGTGGTAGGTTCCCACTGAACTTTCAACTCAAACTCAGGAATGGCTAAATCATTGCTCTCCTTTACCATCAAGTTAATTTGGGAGGATCAGCCTATTTGTTGAACCAGCGCCTATAACTCTACATAGTCTATTCTAGGCCATAACCCCGCCTGTAGAGGTGATTTTCCTGTTTTTTCCTTTTCCTTTTTCTTTGTTTCCTGTCTCTTGCTATCTTTCATTTGCTTATCTCATTCTTGCAATCCAAATAGCCTGGTCCAGGTTTATCAATTCCAATTTTCTTTTACATGGTTAAAAGCTGAAATATGGATTTTTTGAGCTCAACCAATATTGCAAGAACCACAGAATCCCCTGGACCAGGAGTCAAAGGCAATTTCAAGGCACTGGCTCTCAAATTTCTCATGGAATCAACTCCACTGTTGTTGGAAACAAAATATTCAATCTGGAGAAAGAAAATGGAGCAACTGTTCAAGATGCAAGGCATCCTGGATCTGGTCAATTCTGTCAACTCACATGTTGAAATTCCTGACAACAATGAGATGGCCGGTTATCTGATGTCAAAACTGGATCCCAGCACTCATACCAAAATCATGACTCCGGAAAATGAAGACTCAACCAAACTGATCTGGCTTGCTGCAAAGAAGCATTTTGCCTCAAGTCAGGCAGCAAACAGAGCCAGAATTTTCTTCAATTTTCTCTACCTGGGTTTATACCAAAAATTAATCAATGGATTTGTCACCTCCGTTGTGGAAAGAATAAAGGTTTTCCCCCTATAATTGTCCAAAGGTTTGGAAGTTAACGGTTCCCTGCGTCTGAAAGGAGATGAGGATGCCCAAAGTCGCACTTAAATGAGAAATAGAAATAAGGAGATAAAGAGATAAAGAAAAATAGAGAGAGTGAAATCGCCAATCCTTCAATCCTAAGAACTTTCCACCTGGATGTGTATCCAGTATGAGTTCCTTTAATCTCTTGGTGAGATGATTGATCCAATCCAATGATATGATGGTCTGATTCCATGCCCCCCCCTCCTAACCCGGAGTTGAGAGTGAGGATAAGTCCTCCCTCTCAACCCTAACCTAAGTACAAGCGCAAATAACAGTATGACAAAGAAACAGAAAACAATCCCAAAACAGAAACCCTAGCCTCTTCTCCCCACCTCTGTACCAAACTTCCCCCAACGTCCGTACGCCTTTCTGTCCATCTGGTTTGTCCTTCTCATGACGCAGTCCTTGCACCACGCCCTACTCGGAGCCCCCCACGCCTGTCCGTATCCGTTTGTCTGCGCCTGTCGTGGATGTCCGGTATTATCCAGCGTGATCCGCGCGCTTGCACGCGCGCTCCATCCGTTCCTTTATAGCCCGCGGATTGCTCCGCTCCTACGTATCCAAACCGGCGCGCCCGCAAACCTAGTCAAGCGCACTACCTTCCAAATCCAATCTCCAGCGCGGATCGCCGCCCACGCCACATTCAATGCTGAGCCCAACCCGTCCACTAGGTGCGGAGCCAAACAGCAGCTGCCGCTGCTGAGCACTCCGCATACCCTAATGCTAAGCCCGCTTGCCTCCAATGCTGAGCGCGCAGCCGCAAAGCAGTTCCCAATCTGTGTCTATAAATTGACACCACACCGTGAGGGCACATCTTTGAAAATTGGACAAGGTTGGAATAGACTTACCCAGTGACATTCTCAGCTACCTTATCCTCTTCAAGCTCCCAGATTCTCTCAAGACATTGGGATCAAAAATTATGCACTCGGGAAGTGAATTGTCTGTTTTGATGGTCCTAAATCACTTAGTCCAACACAAGAATGAAGTACAATCAAAGGCGGTGGAAACTTCCAACACAAATACTGCAATGTATCACTCCAACACTACAAGAGAAGCCAACTATCCACAATGTGAAAATGGCAAACACAACCCTGCCATCAAATCCCACTTTTCATCTTCCTTCTGGGCCAAAAACCTGGAACTGCAACCTGAAAAGCCTCCAAGCAAGGGTAGAAGAAGTGCAAAGAAAAAGCCTCAGGAAGAGTCCCACCATTATGACTACTCCCTCTTCTGCTCCTCCAACCTCCACAACTACTCCCACTCAGCCCAATTCATCTTGGATAGTGGGTGCTTGATTCACATGTTCCATGATTGCAATTCCTTTCTGTCACTATCTGAAAAGTGTGGGGAGGATTTTATTAAAACTGGGAAGAAAGGCAAGGGGATTGCTATCCAAGGCATTGGTACTGCCCTGCTAATCTGCAATGGGAAGAAAATTCATCTTGAGAATGCTGCGTGGGTGCCTGAAGCCACAGTCAATCTGGTGTCACTCGTGGAACTGCTGCTAAAAAAATGCAGCCTCAAAGTCAATACCAAGTCAGACTCTCCTGTTTTTGCCTTATGACGCGCTGGAGGCCAGATTCTAACTGGAAAAATTGAGAATAATCTCCTCATGATCCTAGCAGACAAACCTTCAAAAGCTATGTCTCCTATCACTAGGGGGGCAGAGACAGATCAAGATTCTTCCTGTTATTTATCCCTGGCAGAACTCCAGGAAATTCACCTTAAATTCGGGCACAAAAGCATTGATCAAATGGAGAAGCACCTTGGGTATTGCATCAAGAAAGAAACACAAAGCAAGTTTGAATGTGTAGCTTGTGAAAAGAGCAAAATCAACAGAGCACCATTCAATAAGGATCAAATCCCTGCTTCAAAAGTGTTCAATTGACTTCACCTTTAATTAATGGGTCCTTTCAATCCTACTGGCAAAGGGGGAATGAGGTACTTACTCACTGTATTAGGCAATAAGTCTGGCTATTTGTTGGCCTTCCCTTTGCCTTCAAAGGATGCAGCAACTGAAACCATCAAGTTTGTGATAGAAAATGAAGCAAGGAAGAAAAACAGGTACCCTTCAGAAGTTTTCCCAAATGGAGGGGGCAAGCTTTTCAATGAGTCTCTCAAGTCCTTCTTCAAATACAAATCAATTAATCACATTTTTAGTGAGCCTTATCACTCACAACACAACAGGAAAGCCAAAAGAGCCAATCTTACTATCATGGAATCTTTGCAATCAGTCTTCAGTTCCACAAAAATACCAAAGAACTGCTGGAACGTGGTTATCCAAAGCTGTTTCTTAGCCCTGAATCAAATACCGTACAAAAAGGGGGGACCATCTCCCTGGGAAATGTTACAAAAAAATAAATTACCCAAAGACTATCTCAAACCTATCAGGGGAAGTGTAGTCTACTTGAAGAGCAATAACAAAATCAAATCAATACTAAGCAAAAAAGGTGAAGAGGGACTATTCATAGGGTAAAACCCTTTCCTTCATTCTTACAAGTTGCTTACAAAATACGGGAAGATAATTGAATCAAAGCATGTGAGATTTCTTAAAGACCAAACAACTGAGGATCCATTACAACTCAACAACAACATCTCAGATTGAGTGGTTGCATCAGCACCCCAAAGAGAGGAAGAAGGGACTATCTCAAGTGTGGAAATTGCAGCAGAAGACCTGGATGAACAGAAATCAAACAAAAATGACTATGAGGACCAGAACTCTTCTGACTCTGAACTTTTTGACACAGAAGTTCTAGAATTGTTGAAGCCCAGACTGAGGGATTTTTCAAAGCTTAAAGCTCCTGAGCAGTACGGTTACCACCATGACTCATTACCAAGCAGTATCCATGAGGCTCTCAAACAACCAGTCTGGCTTCTGCCAATCAAGAAAGAACTCAACACTATCAAAGACCTGGGTGTCCGGGAAGATGCGGATGAATCAGAAGTTGTAAACCCACTCAATACAACCTGGGCATTCCAAAGTAAGCAGGATCTTCACACTGTAGAGTCCATTCTGAAAGCTTGGGTCTGTTTTCAGGGTTTTAATCAGAGATATGGTATAGACTATCTTCACACATTTGCTCCTACTGAAAAAGTTGCCTCCCTACAAGCCTTTCTCAGTTACTCAGTTGATAAAAATCTGAAAACTCTTCAGTTTGACGTGAAAGGAGAATTCCTTCATACACCCCTGGAAGAAAGTGTCTTGATCAAGACCCCAGCTGGATCAAAAAGAACGTCAAAATACCTGAAGCTAATCAAATCTCTGTACGGCCTGAAGCAGGCTCCCCTCAACTGGTACAAGACTCTCAGCACTTGTATTAAGGAGAATGGATTCAAAGAAAGAAACAGCAATCCTTGTCTCTATCTTCACAGTGACAATGTCACTGCTCTCTTTTTCCATGTTGATGATCTCATGGTTGTTGGAGATGCTGACGGCTTCAAGGCTAAGTTCCTGGACAGGTTCAAAGACTCTTTGGCTCACAACATTGATACGCTGCTAGGTATGAAGGTTGATATAGGCAAAAACTATATAGCTCTGTTGCTCCCCAATAATATAAAGAAAGGACTAGAAGAGATAAACCTAGTCAACGCTAAGCCCATGAATAATCCTTGCACCTTGGGCCTGCATCTCCAACTGGCTACCAAGCAAGAATTTGAAGATTTCAAGAAATTGAATAAGAGTTATTGCTCACCAATTGGACCACTCAACTTTATTTCAACCTTGGCCAGGCCAGACATTAGATTTTCTGTGTCTAACCTAGCTTGATTCTCTGAGAATCTGGGCATCCAAGACTGGAAGGAAGTAGAACACGTATGGAGGTACCTGCTGAAGACAATTGACTACCAGCTCATCTTTTTTGCAAAGACTCCTGCCGCTCATCTGGTCATTTACAATGATGCCACTTGTGGGGATGATCCCACCACCCAATTGTTGCAAACAGGTTTCATCTGTATCTACAAAGGATCTCCTATCTACTGGACAAGCCGTTGACAGCGGAGCATAGCTCACTCTTCTACAGAGTTGGAGTGTAACACACTGTCTGCCAGTGATCTTGAAGGAAGGTGGATTCACCATCTGATTGGCAAAATCTGGAGATCTAAACCTCTATTGCCTATAGATCTAATCAACAATAAAGGGTTAAATGATAAGATCAAGAAATTTGGATGTAAGTTGCATGCTAAATACATCAACATTAAGCTGAAGAGCCTCCGGAATGATTGGAACAACCAGATAATTTAAATAAAGCTTATCTCATCTCAAGACATGCTAGCCAATTCCCTTACTAAGGCAGCCAGCACAGCATCCGTGTAACAACTTGTTAATTATATTGGGTCATAAAATCATCCTGATGTTGAGTTGAGTGGGTGTGTTGATCTTAGTTGTCATCATTGCGCAGTTCCTCCTTATTTTCCACGCTCTCTTAGTTGTGTTACATTCAATTTCTACTTGTCATCATTTCTTTATTTCATTTCCTTATTTTCATTTATCTGTTGTCACATTGTGGTAGTCCAAACCTGTCCTATAGCCATCAGACTCACTATTATAGTGTAAAAAAAGCTCAGACCCTCAAAGTAACCTCATAAATAGATTCTACATCACAAATAACCTATATTCACTCAGCCAAAGTACCCCTCTATCCCTCATGGATTAGAAGATACAGTCCAACAAACCTCCAACTGTGGCAAACTCATACCCAACCAGGTGTCACATCTCTGTAGAAGACATAAGAAATAACTTGTAAACCCTCAATTACATACCAGTAACAGCTTACCCTCAACACCAGGACCATACAACCCTTTCACCTCAGCCAGAATACAGCAATACAGGTACAGGAGGCAGTGCAATCTGTCAGACCCTGTCACCTCAGCCAGAATACATCAATACGGACATAGGAGGCAGTGAAACCAGTCCAGATCCAGTCACCTCATCAGCATACAGAAATACAGATCCAGGAGGCAGTGCAACCAGTCCAGATCCAGTCACATACAAAGATACAGGTACAGGAGGCAGTGCAAGCAGTCAGACCCAATCACCTAACCCAGAATACAGGGATAACATACATACAAGAGGCTGTGCAGGAGCAATACAGGAACAATATATGCCGGAGGAAGTCAGACCAGTCTCAAGCAGAACCAAACAAGCATGCAAATATACATACAAGAGGCTGTGCAGAAGTATACAGGAGCAATATATGCAGGAGGAAGTCAGACCAGTCTCAACCAGAACCAAACAAACCACCAGTATTTCACAGCAATACATGTAGGTAGAATCAAGTAGCACTAAACAAACCACCAGTACATCACAGCAATTTAACTTATCTACACTTCACAGCGGTTTATGCAGGGCTGTGCATGCATGAAACCCCTGTAACGGCCTTTTTCTAACCAGCAGAAATGCCTCATGTAACTTTACAAGCTTTTCCCCACCAGCAAAAATGTCTCATGCAATTGTATCTCACTGTTCCTCACCAGGACAGGGAGAACCCTCAGGGGAAGCCTTGAGCACCCCTGGGGGCAGGAATTTTCTATTTAAGGAGGGCCTCGGTGCCCTATCCAAGTTGTATCATCATGCCATCTGGCCCATCACCCACCTCTCCTCAGATATCAGGCCCTCTGGCGCATCAACCCATCAGTAACCATCTGTGGTACCTACCCAGATAAAAATTATTAGTGAACCAATTATAAAGAAACAGGAAATCAGAGACCAAGTTATAACCCATCTTTAACCAATTAAACCACCCACCAGGTGCTTGAATAAGGGTTCTTCTGTGACCTAAATATTCAGTACCAGATTAAAGAAAAACCACCCATTAATAAATAAATAACCCTTACAAAGAAAGAGAGCACAACAAAAAGAAACTACCAACCTTTCCTCTACCCAGCCCCCTGTGGGTAAACCCATCCTTGGGTCCTCTCCTGAACCATCCCTTTGATAAAACCCTTGAAACCTTTAATATTTGGATATTGGTTAAGATCAAACATATCTGATCTACAACTAACCAATAACCCAATAGATCTGGTCTATTCTTCAACAAAACCCTACCAATAACAATTAATAACTAATCTAGGTCTGATCTGAGAACTATATTAAGTCTCAAAGAAAGCAGCCATTAATTTAAATAAATTATTGTACAGACTTACTATAATACTAGAAGGGCAGGCAATTCAAAACCACCCTTAGTATTTACTAATACTCTAAAGGAGTAGGAGTAATACTAAATTCCCCTTCAAGGACTGCCAGAAAGCTATTTGCTACTTTATATTTATATAATCCCACAGGAGTCTCTACAACGTACGCAAGTGCAGGGCTCCCAGGAAGGTTTCCCTTGCCTGTCACTTGTCAGACAAGTCACTCAAGCCAACCAACCATCTTGGTTGCTTCCCAACCTCCAATCCTGCTCAACCATCCAGGCATCATCTCATTCAACGTACGCCCTGATCACCAACTAATCCACCAACTAACCCAGCTTGGCACAACAAGGTAGGATCAGTCAAAAACACAATCTTGTTAACCTGATCACCAACAATCTCAACACTGCGGTAGGTTCCCACTGAACTTTCAACTCAAACTCAGGAATGGCTAAATCATTGCTCTCCTTTACCATCAAGTTAATTTGGGAGGATTGGCCTATTTGTTGAACCAGCACCTATAACTCTACATAGTCTATTCTAGGCCATAACCCAGCCTGTAGAGGTGCTGTTCCTGTTTGTTCCTTTTTCTTTTTCTTTGTTTCCTGTCTCTTGCTATCTTTCATTTGCTTATCTCATTCTTGCAATCCAAATAGCATGGTCCAGGTTTATCAATTCCAAAATTTCTTTTACACAAATTAGTGAATAACTTCATTCATAAGGCTTCCCTCCAAGCAAAGGTAAGATTTGCCTTCTTATGACTCTGAATTGCAATTCATATAGCCAGCCCCATACATGGGGATACGGTGCACTGGAAGGCTATTGATTGAGACTTGCAAGAATTACGCCAGCACCCAATTAGTTTTTTCACAGCGTAAGCCTTTTTTTTGGGGGGGGGGTTGAGCACTGTTTTTTGCAAATTTTTTACTTACTTAAAATCAATCTTCAATCTTCAAAACAGCTGGGCCAAAGCCATTCTGAAAAAAGATGAAGAATTGTTTGATGGCAAGACCATGGCTGAATATCTCACATGCAAGGCATTGATCATGCCAACAGAAGCGGAAATCCATGAATGTGAATGATCAAAATTTTTCTCAATCCGTTGTAAATTTCAATCTTATTTCATTTTTAACTTGTGGTTGTAACTTTCTCTCCATAAAAACATGAAAATTTGTGTAATAGTATTTATTTCTGACTACAACATGAGAAATGAAAATCATATCAAAAACAAATATTAAATAATTTTATCTACCTTGCCAACCAATCAATTAACAAAGGTTGAATCATGGTCATCCTTAACGATGATTTGACCCTTTGTTGACCAACAAGTCGATGAGCTGTCAAATCAACTTTGACAGAAAATTGACGCCGTCTCACCGGCGCCAAGGGTTGAAATCGCGCCAAAATGTCGGCAGGCTCTCGACCAGCCTCGACGTTATTGCATGCCGACGTTATTTTGACGGCTTCTGCCCAGTAAGGGAGTGCCGTCAAATCAGCGTCGCACGCTCGGGTGACTCAACGTCACATTGGACCCGTTGTAGCCACCATCGGCATCCGGATGGATATCCAATTCATCATCCGCTCTTAATTAGATTCGATCACTAGTCTCCTACACTCCATCAGTCCATCGGTCACCTCAAGCTCACCTAATCCCACATCCATCCCATCTCTCTCTCACTCAACTCTCAACTCGTCGTGAGCATAACTAGGACGTACCCCCCCTTCCACCTTTATCTTTCAATCTACCATCACAATCCAACAAAAACAAAAAAAATTCTCATCGATCGTCCGATTCGTTCGGAATCAAGCAAACCCCAATCCAACGACCATCTCATGCTTCACTCTATCTGTCCAAGCCATCGATCCCCCTCTTCTTCTAATCTAAACCTCTCACAACCCAAACCGATTCAAGGTTTTTTGATCCCGTTTCTCGTTATCTTTTGATTCTGTGGGTGGCGGAAGGGAAAACAAACGCAGTCCATTGCAAACCCACTAATGGTCATCAGAACGTTGTCCTTTCAAAATTGTGTACTTACTATCGGTTTCAAGAAATCGGGGTCCTGTTTTTTTTCATCCTCTTGTTTGGATTTATCATGCCAGATTAAATCGTCATGTCCTCCTTTTTACTATTTATGTCCTGCAATGAAAAGAAGAAAATGTGGCTATACCTTGAAAGAAAAAAAAAAAGGCTGACCAGTCCTAGACTACTACATATCCTGGAGAGCCTGTCTCCAGCACCACAAAGAACTTGATGTCACTTTGCAAGCAAGTGCCACCAGGGCTCAATCTTGGCTCAAGCTCCAGCCAAGCGCAGGTCCCAGCTTCATCCAAGCTCCAATGCACAGCCACCGTGCACCAAAAACTAGGAGGTTCAAGCATGAGCATAGCTTCAACTAGAGATCACACAGAGCTTCAACCAGAGATTGCTC
Source organism: Puccinia polysora (assembly GCA_025617555.3). Lineage (NCBI taxonomy): Eukaryota > Fungi > Basidiomycota > Pucciniomycetes > Pucciniales > Pucciniaceae > Puccinia > Puccinia polysora. The sequence continues at coordinate 5,385,901 of CM062637.1, read as the reverse complement.
AATCCGGCTCCCTAGCAAGTCACATCAAATCTTTCACAGTGGCAGGGACCACCATTTTTTGCCACTAGACTGGTTTTGCAGGATGGGTACACAACACCAGGGAGGTATTGCCCCCCCCTACAAATTCCTGTCTTCCCCACTCCAAGTTTTCTGTTGCCTTCCCATAAAACCAACAAATTGGTGCAGGGGTTGTTTCTGATTCAACCCAACTTACCCTTTGTCTGACAATCCTTCATCCAACTTCAACAGTGAAGATCAACTCCCCCAAAGGTATTGTTTTTTTGTTTTCTCAAAAAAAACACAATTTGTGTTTTTTTTTCTTTTTTTTTTGGAAATATTGATTTGGTTATAAATCTTGTCAGGGTTGGTTTGATCACTCTCAAAACCATCTCTCAAGCCTGTCTGTCAAGGCCACAAAAAATGATAATTTAGGTTTGAATAGTGAATCAAAGGCTTATCTATTTAAACACAGTTTACCACCTTCTTCTTCTTCTTCTTCTTCTTTTTCTTATAAAAACAAAAAAAAGTTGTTTGTATTTTTACAAGTTTTTAAACTGTTGAGTTAGAATTTTTACCACCTCTTTCAATCATCATGGAAGCTTTTAGCTTTTGGTTAAATTTCTTGCAAGCTACTTTTTTTTAAAAAATAAAATAAAATTGATCATCTGTGCACTACTTGGGAACATGGACAGGAAGACCCAGGCATGGTATCCAACATAAGGGGGGGGGGAACAGGAATATTGGGACAGGTTGACAGCTCATGCAATGTAAAAAAAAAATAGCCAAATTGTCTGGGCAGGTGGACATCTTGGTGGGAAGAGTGGACTTGAATCCAGGTGGTTAGACAGTCCTTCTGGGGAAACGTAACACTATTCTTTGTCCTGAACTCTTTGGGCTTTATGGTCCACCTGTTAATTTTTTTCATACAAGATTTTTTTTGTTTTTTGTTTTTTTTTCTGTTGGAATAATTGAAAATAGTTTTTTTGTTGGAATAATTGAGTATAGAAATTATTTTAGAAATTGTTTATTTTTCATTTCAAATAAGATGGGACTTTCTCTTACTCAAATTACAAGAGATTGGCTAAGTACATCATTACACAAGTGAGTAAAAACAAACCCCTCCCTCTCTCCAAAAAAAAAAACTCATAAAAACTGAAAAAAAACTCAAAAAAACTCAAAAAAAAACTCAAAAAAACTCAAAAAAAAAAACTCAAACAAAGGAATTAAGTAATTTGAACATAAGAGCTAAGATTGTTAATAATATTCCAATTCATAGGTTGCATATCACCACATGATTTGTAAAATTTTTGGCAATGTGTGAAGAAATCTTTTGTGACTTCTGGTGTGATTTCGTGTTCAACAGCCCAATGGGTTTCTTGGGAAAGATCTTTGCAAATTTGAATGAATTGATGAGAAAATTTGATTTTGATGATGTTGGAAACAAGCTTGCTTTGGTTGAGCATGAGATAGTATTTGGGAGGAAATATGATTTTAGGCTTGTTTTTTTTTTTGAGGTTAACTCCTTCATGATATGGAACACTCAATCAAGATCTTGTCCACAAAGAGTGAGTCAGTGCATTGCTCATGATCATGAGGGAGTTTGGTGGCCATTTTTCATGGTGACATAGGGGGAAGTTGGCAATGTCAAGGGAAACTCTACCACCCTTTTTTTTACCATCCTCATTCAGAAATTCATCATCAATCATTCCCAAATCTGCCAGAGCCCCAACAAGATGGATCATGCTTCTCCTAGCATTGGTTCCAAGGGAATCAGCCTGACCTGAATAAAACCCAAAAGAAAATAAGAATAATAATGAGCATCTATATATTTGAAAGAACAATTAAGTAAGTAATTAAAATTATAAAAGATATATGACTTACCAAAAAGTGAGGAGCCATGAGTAGGCTGAGTCTGAGAGCTGAAACCAGACTCATCAAGAATCCTAGATCAGTGACACAATAAAAAATCAAATTTTTTTGCTGTTGTAGACAGGAATCCTCATTGCAGTTATGAGACAATGGAGTCACCATCTTCTGAGTGATGTTGAGAGCTTGCAGAAGCTTCTGGATTGATGGGATCAATCAATCACAATTTTTTCTTGATATGGCCAACCAGGCAAGTCAAAACCAACACCAGATTATCTTCAAGATGCATAAACATCAATGCAATGATCTCATTGAAAATTCTTTGGATTTGGTGCTTTTCTGGCTCTTCATCCATCCTCATCTCTATTTCAGGCCTCACCTATAATTCTTCAAACTTGAAGCTCAGAGATGTCAAACATTTTGGTACCCTCCACTTTTGATCTGGCTTTTGTTAAGGACTTTTACCACTTCATTACCATAAGTTTTTTCCCTCTCTCTCATCATATTTTCTGTTCTTATCAAATTTATTTGGAGAATCATTCAATTCAATTAATCAATTATTATTATTTTCTTCTTATTTTTTTGGGGTTGATTTTCCTCAGCATAGCAATTGAAAAACAAATTAAGGATGAGGAAAATCCCCAGGGTTATGAAGATGAAGCAAGGAAGTGTGAAGAAGAGATTCAGGCCTGTTCCACAGCTATCCAAGGAGCTCATTGCCACCTTAACTAAAACCTAAATATATCAAGGGAATTTGAAAAAATCCACAAAAGAACAAAGAAAACAAGAAGAGAGAAAAATACCAAAGAATTCAGGCATGAAAACCACATTGACCAATAAGCGGCAAAATAGGGAACCTGGTTGAAAAAATTAAGAGAGTAGTGAGAGAACCTATGACAATGATGTCAAAGTTCAATTTCAAATGGTGACAATTTTAGGGATGTGGTGTGAGGGTCCATGTTCTCCTGTCTGGCTTGAGCAAAAAAACAGACAGGAAACCTGAAAAAGGTGACCTATCAAATGAATAAAAAAGCAAATGTTTTTTCCCCTTGCACCTCTAAGGCTGTAATCTGTTGGCATTCCCTGGGGTGTGACCCCAGGGTCCAGGGCTTGGGATGACTCATTGGGATGCCCTGAAGCCCTGGGGTATTTTTTTTCACCAAGAAACTACCATGTCTAATTGTGTATTGATTAAATTACAAAGCAGACACAATCAATTTATTTACAGAGATCCTTTTTTTTCTGATCTACTCATTTTGTTTTTTTTTGATTTATATTTATATTGTTTTTGTTTTTAATGAAAAAAATAATTAAAATGATGAAAAAAAAATAATGAAAAAAAAATAATGAATCAGATTGGACCATCAAAGGCCTGGTAAAATTCCTTAAGACAGAGAAGTTTCTCAACATTTCTGGCCTTTAGTGATGATCACTGCCAGGAAACAATCTGGAAAACTTTGGGGGATATTTTCTCAAAATCTGGACTTCTAGCAGGAACTGTAAGATACATCCAAGCCATTTGGGCCATGAATGGAATGGTTGTTTCAAGGATAGCCCAATATTTCAGGAGTTTGAAACCCTCTGGCTCAGGGTCTTCCTTGAAGTACTGTTAAATTTCAGCTTGAATTCCCTCTGCTTGACTCATGGGCTGATACAATTCTAAAGCAACAAGATCTTGGTCAGCTTTTGGTAGTGGGGCTTAATGGTCTATTATCTCTTGCATTTGGTTATGGAGGGCCCCCTAAATACTTCTCAAATTTTCCTGGAATTTCAAAATATATGAAAATAATGTTTTCAATGTTCATTTTGAAGTTTTCCTTGATGAAAGTGGCATGAGTTTCCCAGGAATTGGTCATGAATGTTGGATACAAGATCATTGCAAAAATTTTGTAGGCCATTTTTTTGTAGGGCATTGTTGAGGTAAAATTCAATCTTTTTGATCATTGGATTGGCTGGGACCATAAGATTAAATTTTTCATAAAGGCCTTTCCTGGATGCATGGAGATGCTTCATGATATGGTCTTTAAAGCCCATTTGGGCACCAACCAAAGTTTTTCAAAATTTTGCTGAAGTGCACATGGCGCCTAGCAAAGCTGTTTTGGTGCCCAGCATAGCCTTCTTAGTGCCCTGCCAAGGTGGACTTGGCACCAGGCCAAATTGGTCTGGCTCCTTGCCAATTTTATCTTGGTGCCAATCAAAGCTGGGCGCTTTGACCCACCAAATACAAGAAAATCTTTTTTTTTTTAAAAAAAAAAGGGCTGTTGAAAGTTTCAGGGAGGGAGGCTGGTTGTTTTGGTGCAACCAGCTTTGATTGTTGTCAAGGGGAGCTTGGTTGGGAACCAAGTTTTTACCCACCAAGCCCAACCCAATCAAGCCCTCTGGGAATCTATCCAAGTCCTTATGGGCCCATGCCAAGTTAAACTTGGACAGGCACCCAGACGCGCTTTACACACCATAATTATATGAATTGGGATTGCTGAGTTCAAAGTTGGATAATCTTAAGCACAAAGAATGTTGGTTGCATCAGATAGGAGTTCAATGAGATAAATCACATCTTTTGCTTGATTCCATTCATCAATTGTTAAGCCAAATTTTTGAGTTTCAGCTTAAGCTTGGCAGAAATGAGTGCAGGACTCTTTGAGTAAAATTGCATGCTGAAAAATTGCAAAAATTGAGTTAAATTGAGTTGAGACATTGATCTCATGAAATTGAATTATTTTTTAATAAATATCTGGCTGAGAAAATGAAACAAACTTCTCCAATCATTCACACCATTGAGGGAAAATATAAATTCAATTACAAAACCCATGGACTCATTTGAGTATATATAATGCATTGACTTGGGTGGCATCAGGTCTAGTAGTGAGGTATGAAATTCCCATTGCATCATTTTTTCCAGTATTTTCATCTTCTTATTCCATATTTGACATTGGAAGCTCATTTTTGATCAACTTTTTTTTTCTTCCATGATTCCAAGTAATGTGATTCCAGCTTTTGCAGCCAGGTTGATGACATGCACAACACATCCAAGCAGGTTTGTTGCATTTTTGAAGCCACTGATTTAATTGGAAAGGTTTTTTGAAATAATTTTGTTGGTTGAGGCATTGTTGGAAGTGATTGTAAAAGGCTTCTATCTTGCATCATAGTTATCAAGCACCTTGCGTAATTTCTCTGAAAACATTTCTTCCATGTTTTTTCCTGTGAAGGATAAAAAATCAGTTCATGTGCTTTATATTAAGCTTGAAAAAAGAGAAGAAGAAGAAAAATAACTTGAATATGAGGTACTGCAAGCTTCAAGTCCTTAAGATGAAATTTCTCATAAAGTTAATGTGCTGTCAGTGCCATAAAAGCCACATAATTGGGGGAGGTCCAAGCATAAGTTTTATATGAAATGAAATTTTTTCATGAAATATGTTCCAGCTGGATGTTTTCCTGCATTTAAATAAAGACCCAAGAAAGGTGAGTGATAACCTCAATCAACAGTTGTTGAACATGTGTCTCATGGCCCAAGGATTAAGAAGTTGGAATATTTCTTGGAATGACTTTTGTTCAAAAATTGTGAATGGTAGATTGCACTTGGCCATGAAACAAATAAGAAATTTCTTTAGTGTCTTGCTATTAAGATCATTCTGAAACATATTTGCCAGTAAATGAGCTCATTAATATTAATTAAAGAAGTAAGATAATTGAATAAAACAAGAATTTGGATTTGATACTCCAGTCCTGGCCCACTTCTCTAGATCCAAGTGAGATTCCTTCTTGGTCTTCTTCAAAAGTTGTGGGCCAGCAAGTTGATGGATTTGAATCAGATGGCCAAGGAAATTCTTGGTTCTTCCACTTTTATCCTTTTTGAGATTAGCACCACATGTATATCCTCCTTTGAAAGTGACCTGACAAATTGAATTCTCACCATCAAAAACTCCCTTGAAGTAGTTACAAAACCAGCTTGTTTTTGGGTTTGGGCTACTAATAGAGGGTTTTTTGTCTTCACTCAGATCATGGAGATTAGTTAGATTGGACTGGGTTGAACATGAAAAAAGGTCAAGGGGTCCAGGTGGAGGAGAGTTCAGCTTTTTTTCATATTCTTAAGAAATGGATTTGATTGATGAACTAGGGTAGTTTGTGTTGGAATCTAAGTCTTATGCTTCTCTGTTATTTCTTGCAGATGTTCTTTAACTCAATTTCAATTTATTATCATTGGATCACCAGTTGTTGTTATGTGCACACTGTTGGTGCATTGCTCTTTTCAATTTGTTTATTTCATTTTACTTTTGTTGTCCCAATCCTTCTACATCTCACATGCCACCAATATCCTTCAGTGTCCCGCAAGGACACCTCAATCTTCAAAATCAATCTGAACCGCCAAGACAACGTGGAGGACAACAAAACCAACAACCATTGCGCAAGAACTGTTCATCAACTCAACTTCCATTTAGTAACCTCAACTCAACATCTCTCAAGCTTAACTTGATTGTAATATGCAGGCAGCCAGTTTGATCACCATAAGAACACATTAATCAACTCATCAATCTCTTATCCAGATCATCCAAGGCGCCTTGTAGAAGCTATTCAATATTTCTATTTAGCTTGTCTCTGCCTACTCTTGCTGATCTCTCCTACCTCAATTCAATCACTGACTCTCCAATCTCAGCCAGATTAGCCCTCTGTTTGTTGTTCTCATTTCATTTCTTTATTTTGTTATCAAGAAGTCTCATACTCATTCTTCTCCATTTGAAATCAAATCCAGTCTGGTCTTGGTGACCAATCATATTTTCCTCAGTTTGGAGTGACTGAAAGAATTTCAAATAAGGTAAAATGATGTTTCAATGATGATCAGATGGAGGAATGGACGAAGGAGGTGACCAAATACACAATCAGCCCAGGGCTTTGGGGCATAACAGGGAATTTTAGAGTCTGGAGTTTGGGATGAGGCACACGCCCTACCCAAAGCCCTGGTTTAAAGCCTTATTCTCATCTGAGTTTTGCCCCAGGCTTTCTGGAATTTTCAACATTTTGGCCAGCCAGACATGTGCAACAAAAAAGTCCAGACAGTTTTCTCAAAAACTGATAGTTAGTACCACCTGCCACAGCTTCTTGATGATGGTTGTCATTCATATGTCACTTTTGCATCCTTTTTCTTTGGTTAGTTGGTACTCTCAACATTTTTTTCATATCTTGACCAGTGTATATTTCCTCCAAATTGGGGGAGGGAAGGCTTTTGCCTAATGCAAAGGATTGAGTGAAATAACTGCATGGCCCGCATCCATTTTTTTGCTATGATTGCAGGCAATAATGCTGGCTACTCAATGGTTTTGAAGGAGGTCAATGCCAGCATTTTCCAACCCTTGAAAAAACAAAATTTTTGCAGGGATGGACTCAAATAATACAAACCTGTGTGTAATCAATCTTAATTTTTGGAAAATATCAAGTGACTGGAATTCTGATTGGTATCAATCAACTGGATAGATTTCCATGTCAAAGAAAAGCAAGATCAGCAATTTAGCATATAGAAGGCAAATGACAGGCGTAAGTAAAATGATAGTCCAACCTGTTATCCTAATCAGGGGTCTTGAGCATCAAAAGATCATCAAAGAATTGTTGGCTTGCTGCTTATAAAACTGAAAAGTTGGAATCTTTCGAGACGCTTGAGGTTTTCCAACCCTGCAGATGGGAATTTTAAATTTTGAAAAAGTTTTAACTTTAATTCAACGTCGGTGGATGATTATTCATTAAATACGTGTAATCCGGACTCAAATATGTATTTATGTATGTACCACATGTGTACTATGGATGTCAATCATCCACCCCATCTGCATCATCACTTCCAGTGCTCATTCACTCTTTGCTAACTTACCCCTCCATGAAATTCATCCCGAAATTTCCATCTGGATCACTCACTCACTCACTCCTCGATGGTTTAGACCTAGACCATCGCACCCACCCAGTACTGGTCCCAACCAACCAAATTCGTCCGAATCCAAACTCCCGGACGGACCCAGGAGGTCATAACCAGAAGAAGCATCAGAGATCGATCTGATAAATCTCCCCGTCGTGAACGACAGTGAGACTAGAGCGTTGGTGTCGAGGGTAAATATCATCTATTGAGGCGTATCCAATACCACTCCTATGATCAGCTTCAGGCCAAGTCCCTCTAGGGGTCAAAATTGAGTCTCGTAGAACAAGGCGGGCGGTTTGGTTCAGTCTTGACCCTCTTCTCAATCCGATTCAATCAGGATGTTTGGAATGGGAAGAGGTGAAGCAAAACGTGACGAATTATCATGACACTGATCAGGGTATCCACCAAGCAGATCTGGAGGCTTATCTAGTTTTGATGTTTTTCTTAACGAGGATAGTATCCTCCGTCGATGCCAAAGATCGAGACAAATGGATACTAGAGCTTTTCGATCAGAGTCTTGTTCATTCAACTTGGAATCATGACAACTTTTGACATGACTCAAGAGCTGGCTATGTATGCATGTACATACATACATCTTCATCACTCCATCAATCAATAATGAATTGTATCCAGTTGGCAAGTACTCGTCAGTCAGTTGCACTCCAACCTCGACCTACTCCTTGTTGGAATCTGACAGCGACTCGCGACACCCAACACTCAGACCAACTAGACAAACCGTAGAGCAGAAGAGGACGTCCTAGTGTAGAGTAACCTAACTATGTATATCCAAAATCTTGACTATCGCTTAGTTAGGTTTTAAAGAGCTTGTACTTAAGATACTGTTGTACCGACTCTTGTTCTCCTTCTCTCACTCACTTTGTCGCTTCTCGTCTTCTTCTTCCTCGTACCTCGTTCAGGTACTGTTCCCATCTATCTCGTCTCTTTTGGTCCCATCATTTGTGCCCCACTCATCCTCACTCGCTGGTCAATTCCTTCAGGTTTGCCTTTATCTCCTTCGTTCTTCTTTTCATCTCTTTCTTGTGTCTCAACTCTCGTCTGCGTTTTTCCTCTCCTGCTTGCCTCCTGAATTCTCTCACTCACTTTGTCGCTTCTCGTCTTCTTCTTCCTCGTACCTCGTTCAGGTACTGTTCCCATCTATCTCGTCTCTTTTGGTCCCATCATTTGTGCCCCACTCATCCTCACTCGCTGGTCAATTCCTTCACTCCTCCCTCTCTCACCTTGACTCGCGAGTCCTAAGGATCTTCGTCTGAATCTTCCCATCCACCCATCCATCAAATTAAAGTAAAAACGCCCCTTTTAGTTTGTTACTCAATTTTAATTGATTCTTTAGTTTGATTATATCTTAATCCCTTACTATATGTGTCTTTGGTTGGTTTGGACTTGAGCAGTCACATCAAAAAAACTTATGATTGTATAAATCCATCCTTCAGAATCAAGTCTGTTGAGATTTTCAAATAAAGAGGGTCTTACATGTATTTTGTTTGTAATAAAGCTTGGACCGGTTGACAAATTTCTTTTTTGGATTTTTTCTTTAATCCATTTTTGCCCAAGTCTAATCTCTTGGTTTTGAACTGAGTTTTGTTTCAATCCTCCCTCCCAGATTTTTCCCCCCTACCCCCCAATCTTTTTTTTTTGGATCCTCTGATTGGACCCATTTTTTTTTCAGCCTCTGGTCAGACCAATATGCCCCAGTTTGCCATCAACCCATCCATCCCACAATTTTTGATCAAGCATTGCCAACATCACCACCCCATCAGTAAGTCTTCCATTCCTTGATCTTTCCAATGAACCATTTCTTCAAGTAACTGACTGCTTTATTTTTTTCTTTTTCTTTATTTTATTTTTCTATTGGGGGGGGGGGCATCATTGCATTAGTTCTCATCTTTCAAAATAAAAATATGGCTGAACCTCAGCATAGAAGTTGTTTTTTCCAATATCATCTTTACCACTGATCATTTAAATCATCATTTTTCTGACAATCAAATGGCATTGCATTTCAATCAATCATTCAAAAAAAAAAATAATAATAAACAACTACAATACATAAAATAAATTGTAAAATGAGGTTCAGCCATAGTTGCATTTTGAAAGGTGAGACCTAATGCAATGATGCCCCCCCCCAATAGAAAAAAAAAAAACAAAGAAAAAGAACAAAAGAAAGCAGTCAGTTACTTGAAGAGATGTTTCATCGGAAAGATCAAGGAATGGAAGACTTACTGATTGGGTGATGGTGTTGGCAATGCTTGATCAAAAATTGTGGGATGGATGGGTTGATGGCAAACTGGGGCATATATCTGTCTGACTGGAGGCTGAAAAAAAAATGGGTCCAATTGGAGGTTCAAAAAAAAAATGATTGGGGGGTAGGGGGAAAAATCTGGGAGGGAGGATTGAAACAAAACTTGGTTCAAAACCAAGAGATTAAACTTGGGAAAAAATGGACTAAACTAAAAATCCAAAAAAGAAATTTGTCAACCGGTCCAAGCTTTATTACAAAAAAAATACATACACTACATACATACACTTCTTTTTTTATAGTGGTATGTTGCATTGCAACTGGACCACTTTGCATATGCAAATTACCATTTACAAGGGGTCTAAGCTATTCAAAGGCCCTAGTAGCATGGAACTATCTTCTGACTGCTTTGTACAAAGTATTTGTGAAAAGGAAAAAAAAAATGGGGAGGGGAGGAAAAGGAAAAGAGACAGGAGGGGAGAGAGAGAGATGGAGCAAAAAACCATAGAAACCAGAGATATGCAGTTGACAATTGTCTAAGGCATCAGGGCAAGAATGTGGGTTCATTGGGTCTTGGATGGGTCTAATTGGTTGGTTTGGGCATCAGGAAGGCAAAATGACCCAAGGATTTGATGAATTCCTCTAGGAGTGGCCATGCCCTCATGTTTAATAAAGCCAAGCTTAACTTGCTTGGGTTGTGCAAAATATTCTGCTTGGACACACCCCTTTGCAGGGCTTTCCTTTGTGATTTGTAAGTTGGGAAGAAATAAAATGATTAACAGATTCTTTGATGTATCTACAGTTGGGAAAAATAGGCTTGGGTACTTTCCTTAATTGGAAGAGGCAACCGTTGAGGCTGCAGAATCCCTATGCTAATTGGCTTTGGATGGCGGAGGCGTGTATTCCAATTCCTGGGATTTTTTTTCGAAATTCAAAAAGGATGTGAAACATTTTTTAGTGGCTTTCTTCCTGGCATTTATGATGTTGCTTAGAAGTTCAAAAGTCAGGTTGGTTTCTGATACCACCAACTTGTTTGCTTTGAGATCAGAAAAATCATTGCCTTTTTTTTGTAAAGTGCAGTTTTGCATATTGCATTGCGCACTATTAATATCAGGCAGTGGGTGCAAGTACTCCCTTTTGCCAGGGGTGCAAGATAAGACTGGGAAAGCCCCACAGTGAAGCAGGATTGAATAATTTCCCTTGGACCATGTTTTTAAATCCACTCTGATTTGGCAATGGGTATTGAATTTGGATAATCCATCTGCAAACCAAAGGACCAAATAATAAAGGGTTTCAAAGTATGAAAGGGGTGGGATTAGTAGGCCAAGGTAAAAGGGGTAGTGGCCAGGGGGTGGGTCTCCTGGGATTCAAACACCAGACTTTCATAGCAATTGCACGGGTGGTATCAAGCTTCCATGTGATGGTAATTGCTAGGCCATAAAGGCCCATTCATTGGCTTTAATACCTGAGTGACCCAGGCACCATGTTAGGTTGAGGAACAAATCTGTATTCAAAAGGGACCAAATTTTCATTAGATCTTTATACAAGTATTGATCCAGTTTTATTTCCATCAGGTTTCTTTTCCTTTGAATTACTCCTTTTTTATCTGTGGAGATTTTGAATTGGTCAAATCTCCCTGGGGGATGTTGGAGATGATGTGAAAGGCCACCATTAGGGCTATGATCTTTCACTCATGATTGGAGTGTAAAACTTCCTTACCTGTTTTGCAAGAGATTTATTTGTTAGTATGCAGTAATACCACAGCTGTTCCCACCCTTTTCCTGGAGAATATGAGCCATCTGTGAATATTAGAGCATCTCTTTCTGTGACACACTTTACAGGAAGCTGGGTTGAAATTAACTCCTCCTCCTTGCATAGCTCCACATTGAGGTAATTAATAGTTCCCAGTGGTTTTGTGGGTTTGGAATCAAATTGGTTCTCAACAAATTCTTCCCAAAGAGCAACAAAGGCTTGTAATGAATCCCTACAGATGGTAGATTTTATAGCCTGATTTTTTCAACCAGCTGGATGTAGTAGATGGCTGATTAAGTGTTGTTTGATATCAAAGGCTGTACCAATCTGAAATAATTTCCTTGTGAAGAAGAGAAAAACAGTGTGTTTCACAGCCTCCAGAACCAGTCAATGAGTCAGCCACTTTGAGCTGGTGTTTCTGAAGACTCCTTTTGAAAATCTGGAGCATGTCTTTTATAGGTTTTCTGCCAGATTTTTCAGGAAGGCAAGGTTCTTCTGAGTGCCCCATATATGGGCTGTGTATGTTATTCTGGATCAGAGCACCCAATTGATGAGCTTCACACAATCCTGCTTGGGAAGACCCCATCAGGAGTCCCCCAAAGGCCCAAAAGCACAGAGATTGATTTGAATTTTTTTCAATAAGCTTCCAATGCACTGGTGGTAAGTAAGTTTCTGGTCAAGCATGACACCCAGTCAGTAATACCACAGTGGGGGTGAAGGAAATTTTTGTGTCAACACAGAAAAAAGATTCATTGGGGACTAGAGGAAACCATGCATTGGACAGAAGCATGATCTGTGATTTTTGTTTATCAAAAAGCACAGTGTGTCTGATCCCCCACTTGAGGGATTGTTGTGATTCAAGAAAGTGTACAATGCAAAATATTTGCTGCACTCCCTCTCCGTTCTTGTATCTATTCAACACTCTTCCTTAATTATCCAAACTCTGCTCTGTGATCACAGGAAAGGATAATCTGCAAAAACATAACCACAAGCTGCAATTTTTTCTTCCAAAGACAAATTCCTGAATTCCCTTTTCTTTGTTGTTTGTGCTGAAATTCTGCACCTTTTAAACCCTTTTCTGGATTTCTTAATTAATATTATAACACACAAAAACTACAATATGATTCAATCAATTTCCTAAGATCAAATAAGATTTGATATCCCAAAACAACTAGACAACACATCCCAATTTCAAATTTCAGAATTGAAAGAACTCCAATGAATGAATTCCTTGGCACTTACTTCCCTCCTTATTCACCTCTGAAATTGATCCTTACCACACCAATTATGATCTGCATTCATTAGTAATGGCTTACTAGCAATCTCCAACAGTCTTACTAGTTGATCCACCCCAATATTTCTACCTAGGAAGATCCCTGTCAATCTTCCTTTGCAGGTCCCCTTTGATCTCCGCATACTGCATCCTCAAACTTCAGGGGGGACAATCCTACCTCTGGTGTGGTTCAAGATAAGATTTCATAATAACATAAACTGCTGAAATTATCTGGGAAAACTCCAAGTTTATCTCCTTTCTTCTGAAAGCATTTGAATTGAATTCTGAAAATCTCTCTTCCACAAATAGTTAAATTTTTTATTTACACTCCAAAAACTGATACTCTGAAACAAATAAATTTTGAAAAGCATTCAGTTATTAATTCCTCACTTTAATTTAATTTAATGCTTTAAAAAATAAAGATTTAAAATGATGATCCTTCCAATCCAATAAATATTCCACAAATTTTCTATGATGCTATTATATCAACCAGATGAAATTCTGACATACCCCAAGATCTAAAATATAATTTCCTTACTTGAGTAACAAATAAAACAGTAAGAGCACAAGAAATGACTCCAAATTACCTCCTTCCTGAACTTCTTCACACTTCCAACGCTGATAAATTTTCTAAAGTTGATCCAATTTTTTTTCCCATCTCCTACATCTTACTCACCAATAATCATTGGTGATTAATTTCTTGATTGATGCTCCTTTATTAATAATATATCTTTGGAATCCTTGTTTCTCCACTGCCTGTAATCAAAAGAATAATCTTCTGTATGTAATAAAAAACTTATCTCATAATTTGTGATCTGTGTGTTTACATGATTTCTGTGTTATATTATATTTTTTCTTTTACTGAATTGATTATTCCACACCATTTATTTTTGATTTCAACCAGTAAGATTTTGTTTGACCTGGGTTGCAAAAAAATAATTTCACCATTCTGCATCTTTTTCTAGAATAGTGAAGAACCTCCCTCACTTGTTACTCTTTTGTTGAACTAGTTCAGAAGGATGGTTCCTGTTGTTTTGCTTCATGTCAATTTCCTTTTTTTTCAATCATTTCCAATTTATTCCTTTTATTTTATTTTCATAAAATTTATTTTATTATCTTTTTGTCTCTTTTTCATCTAATTCACATTTTTCTTGTCTCTTTTAATGTTTTTTTAATAGAACTTCTTCCAATATACTTTTTATTAACCTCTCTGTGACTTCCAACTCTCAACTCAACACTCATGGCATCCATCTCACCTGAAATCAATCATCATTCCACCAAATTCCATTCATGGAAATCCTCAGCCAAGAATTTAGAGCAACTCTCACAGAAAAATCTATCCAAAAACTAATTTTTAACATCCTCCTCACTCTTCATGATCCACCATATCCCTCTTTTTCTTTCTCCTCAAGCCCTCTCAAGACATCAACATCCAGTCCCCTGACTGCTACCATCAGAAAATTCCAGCTTCAGCCATCCACTCTGAGTCAAGTCTTCTCCCTCTTCCTATTTCTTTTTTTCTTTATTAATTCTTCCTTTCTAAATTACTACATAATCTGCAATGACCAGTTGGAACCTAATAATTTTCTGGTTCCTTGAGTTAAAAATATATTGTTTTTTTGTCTTACCTCTTAAAAATAAATTCAAAAACCCATGCTTTATTTTGATTCTCATGATTCATTATATTTGAATCTAATTTTCAAATTTCATAATATTAAGTAATTTTGTTGTCTCAGACTCTTAATTTTCAGTCCTGGATACTATCCCTCCAAAAACTTGATGGTGAAACTAAATTTTGGATTGTGCCTATTTTCAACAGAGCTTGAAAAGTGAAATTTTTATCACTAGAATAGCTTCTACTTTAATCTCTTCAAGTATCTTACCAATATTTTAAAAAGCATAAATTTCACTCTTTGTAGATACTATTGGCTATTTCATTCAAAATACTGTTTGCTTTCTTCCACTAAAACATAAATTTCTTCAATTCTGCAGTAAAATCTTACTTAAATATTCTCTGGTTCTCCTCCTGCTCTTACTAGCAGAATTCTAAAACTTTCCCCTTTTTCAAATTCACCATTCCCAAGTCTGGCTATCCCATTTCAGTCAATTCTCTCTCTGCTAGTACTTTCCTGAGCTTCATTCCCTTTTGATTAGTCCCCACCACCCTTTAATGTGTCAGCCTCCCATGAAAATTTCAAATATCAACCACACAGGTCACATCATATTTATCAGAGTTTCTTTAAGGGTTAAATCACATTTTATGGTTGTTAAAACCAGTTTGGTGCCAGAAAAAAAAAATTCAGGATAAATTTTCAAGATCATATTAAAATTCTGATTTGAACCTGATTCTCTTAATTCCCAATGATAATATACATTCCAAAATTTCTACCTACTTCCAAAATTTCTGTAACCTAGATCCTGCAACTAAGGCTTGTTTGAACCTTTTCCCTGATGAAACTTTGAAATTAAATATAATCATATTCTCTGCAAATAGAAATGGAAATATATATGTATTTTCCTAAACTTTTTCATGTTTTTCTATTATGTACTTATCTCCTCCATGTAATTTGCATATTCTCCCTATATCTTGATATAGAGAACTTCCTATTATAGTGAATACAAACCCCCCCAAAAAATAAGAGTATTCAAAAGAAATCCCTCAAAGTATCCAGAACTTTTTCATGCTACCAACACATACATGATTAAAACCAATAATCTTCCCAAGGTTTATCTCCTATTTTATTTCATCCACAATTTCTTACTTTCCAATCCACATTGATGATTCATCCCTTTGTTTATATCCCTTGAATAATCTGGCTCCCTTGGAATCCTCAAATTTTTGTGCCAAGTCTGGTCACATCCTTATCCCATATTTTTCTTTCTGTATGCATATGTTTTTTCCCACATTACTTTTTACTATACAATCCCTGAAATTTTTTTCAGTATCTTATTTTCTTTTGTTCCAACCAATAATAAGCCATTTTTTTAAAAAAATAAAGGATCCTCTGTTGGGTGTGCCTTTCCTTGTCTGAAATAATGAAGAAATTTTTATGACAAAATTTTATTAATTCAAATTAACTACTGTGGGCTTATAATTTATTTTAAAATGGCTCAGAATTGCTTTTTGAAATTCTGAGGAATGTTACTTGCACTTTTTTGATATTCAAGTTCACTTTTGGATTCTTCCTATAAATAATCAACACAATGTAATTAACTCAGCAAAATTAAAAAAATATGATCAATTCAAGGGTTTCTTCAGTAACTGTTTGTGATTAAGATGATATGAGGTGAGAATTTAAAACTATTGAGCCAATCTTCACATTTCCAAGATTCAAAATATGGGATATTTTATTTTTCTTTCATGGATTTTTGGTTTGATCAAAGATTTATCTATTGTACTCCTTTGGCAATATTTCTACATATTTTTTGATTAATTTCCCCTATTTTTCAATCCAAGACCAAGAGGGTCCCAAAGGATTTACATTTTTCTTTTTTTTGAAGGAACTGTTTTGAAATATTTGACCTTCTTCTTTTTCTTCCTCAGAATTTCTTTCCAGGGGAGTCAATTAATTCATTTCTAAAATTAATTTATTTTTGGAATCATCCAGAAAACTGCATTATTAGGGATAAATGATTGAAAAATTTCAACAAAATTCTTGGAAAATTTAATCATCTCCTTATTTGCTTTAACAGAAGATTTTTTTGCATTTATCATGGTTTTCTGCTTCATTATCTCAGAAAAATGAATCTACAAAAATCCCAGATTTTGCGGTCATGATAATTTAATCCTTTAGCAACAAGTTTAATTGAAACTTGAGAGTACCTGGTTTTTCCTTTTTTTTTTAAATTTCATCTTAGCCCCCCCCACCTATTTTTTTTTGCTTTTTCAATTATTTCAATCTCTCATAACTTATCTCATCCATATTTTTTGATGGGTTCCAGTTGATTTGATAAATTAATCAAATAATATAATAATTTTGAAACAAGAATCAAATGAATAAAATCACAAGATACAAGAGCATTTCAATAAAACTTTAAATTTTTTATTAAAAAAATTAAGTGCATACTACCGAAGACAAAAATAAAATAAAAAAAATCTTCAAAAACCAAAATCTGAATCCCCCCCAAAAAACAAATCAAAATCTTATCTGGAAATACTGGTTTGATCCCTGGGACACATGTGGGAAATCTTGGAAGTTTTTAAGGCAACTAGATGTCTTTTGAGAATTTGGATTTGGGATGTTGACAGGAATTTAAAGGGAAGGGAATTGATGTGTGGTTTGATTTTGGTTCTGGGTGCTTTGTAGAAGCAAATATAGGTGGGGGGGTCAAGTCTATTTCCCCTGGGTAGAGCTCCAAGCCCTTTTCTTGGTTTTCCAAGAATCTTTTGGGGTCAGAAAAGTTTCCAGGCCCTTTCTTTTCAGTGAAATCAAAGGAGGAGTGGGGTGGGGCTTTTATTTGTTTTCCTGGAAAATGGAAGGGGGTGGGTGATTTGTGTCAGTCCTGATAACTTTGATTTATTTTCCAGAAAATGGGTGGTGGTGGTAATTGAAAGAGGAAATTTGGAGTGCTTTCCAGATAAAAGGGGGTGTGTTTTCCACAGAACTCAGAGAGGTTGGCTTCCAGAGCAAATTGGGGATTTTTTGAAGAAAAAGGGGGGTTTTTTGTGGGCCCTTTTTTTGTTTTAAAAGCAGAGGGGGGGTTAGAAGAGAAAAGGGGGGTGATTGGTGGTCCCTTTTCTTTTTAGTTCAAGATACAGGGGGGAAAGGGGTTAGATAGAGAGAGAGCTCAGTGGGTAGAATGAAAGATAGGATATAATGATCAAATGGAGGAATTTAAAGAGGGGAGGGGAGCTTACTTGTATTATATGACCTAAAAATAATACAAAATTTGGGCCTTGGATTGGTTTCTTATCATAGAAGTAGGAAGTTAAATGAAGAAGAAGGGGTAGGCTTACTTAGTTGAGTAGTGATTAGTAATTTGAATTGAGGATGTATATTGATGAGGTGGAATGTATTTTATAGGATGGTAAGCAGGATCAACTGGAGTGGACTGAGTGGTGACCTTTGTTGGAGTTTTGACTCTCACAATGATATTACTGAAAATTTTAAAATTACCAATCCCTTCTAGTAGCTTTATGACCCTTGTAGTTTATTTTCCAGAACCTTCGATCTGCATAAATTGATATATTTGGGCTTTGAATATCTTGTTTCATACTCTAATGTCATTCCTTTCTCCTCACAGAAGATTATTTATAAATTCTGCATGTCACAAATTTCAAATATTCTGTTTTCCCACAAATTTTAGGCATGTGGATTTTTTTTTTGAAATAATCTTCTGGATTAATTAAATGATCATCTTCTATGAATATTGTCTCCAAGGTTTTAAAATTGGGCCCCAGTGCCATTGAACCCATGGTTCCATCCAGAAACTATTGCTGCCTCAACTGCTCTTGCCATCATTGCCCAGCCATTTCTGTCAAACTTTCAAAATAAGCTTTTAATATCTTATCAGGCCTTATTTCATTTCATTGCGTGGCTATTGCTATCTTTAAAGTAGCTACATTAGTAATTACTGAAGTCTAACTTCATTCCTCAAGATTTTTCTATTTCAACTTTCATTCAACCTTACACCCTTTTAATATTCTATCAACCATGACTTAGAATCTTCAGGTGAAAAATAAAATAATGCAGCTCAAAAAATAAATAATAATAATAATCAAATAAGAAATCAGCATGATTCATGATTGATGATTCAAAATGAGATAGAGTTAGAGCTTAAATATAATGTCTGATAGAAAACAATTATGGGTGATAATTGAATTGATTTTCTTGGGGTAGATCAGGAATAAAACATTAAAATATTAAAACCCATCCAGCTTGTTTATTGGAAAATGAGTTATGAAGGATATATCCCCTAGAAGAAAGTATGATTCATTAAAATCTGTATAACTTTTGCTCTTGGAGGCTTATTTTAAAGTTCACATAAACTGGTTTTCCATCTTCCTTTAAGGATAAAAACAGAATTTTATATGTCTCCCCATGATTGGGCCATGTGATAGTTTGAATTATCTTTTCTTTGATCATCCATAGAGACATTAGGGCGTATCAAAGTTAGCAAACCCGCCATTAGAAACCCGCCATTAAAAATGGCGGGTTTCTGAAATACACATACCCCCTAACTGGTGTATTTCAAAATGGCGTGTTTCATGAAAATGGCGGATTTCAATAATCAAACATGCCATTAAACCCGCCATTTATGCATCATCATACATCCACCATCCATCACATCAAAAACACCCATCCACATCAGCAAATCCATACTGGTCCCATCTCCATTGCATCACACACATCTCTATTGTTTTTCACATACCTTCACATACCCATCTTCACACAAATCCCATCATCATCTCATCACCCCACATCACTCACCACCTTTCTCAACATGTCCAATCAAACATCCCGCCAGCAAGTTGAAAACACAAAAAAGCTGACTGAACTTTTGCTACTGTTTGACTCCCATTCAGACTCTGATTCAGACTCCGATTTGGAATCAACTTGGTTAGCTTTGAATTCTCTGTTGGCAAAGCAATAAATGGTTCCAAGAATACACACTCTCCATAACCCTATGTATGAAAGGCAAAAGCTTCATCTCATCCCTGAATTAAGCTTCCAGCAACTGTTCCAAACTTTGTTGCCTTCTTTCATGAAACTTTTGGCAATGATTGAAGACCACCACATCTTCCAGAACAATTCTTGCAATCCTCAACGCGATCCAGCCATCCAACTTGCCGTTGCTCTTTGTAGATTGGGGTCAAATGGAAATGGAGCAGCAATCCATTGATTGGAAAATCTATTCTCAGTCAGTTACGGAAGTATTGACTTATACACCAAAAGAGTCATGATTTCTATCCTATCTTTCCGTCGCTCGGTCCTTTCATGTCCAACCAAAGAAGAACGCAAGGAGATATCTCAAGTAATGGAGACAGAAGGCTTTCCTGATTGCATTGGTTTTGTTGATGGAACCACCATCCCCTTGAGTCAAAAACCCAACCTAGATGGCAACCACTATGTTGATCGTAAAAAAAGGCAATTGATTCATTTCTTTTCCAATTGCTATGATAAAAATTTGGATCAAACACTGACCAAATATGATCCATCTCTTTGTTTAGATACTCCATGGCACTACAACTTGTTTGCAATAACAACAAGAAGTTCATCTCCCTCCATGCTGGCCTTCCAGGTTCTTGTCATGATTCATATGTTTTCAATTGGATGAGGATTGCCCAACAACCAGAGATCTACTTTGACCAAGATCAATACCTTCTGGCCAATTTGGCTTATGCTAGTGGGAAATATGTAGTTCCAGCATACCGGAATGTTTCTTCCAATGATCAAGGAAAAACCAATTTTAACTATCATCTTGCCCAATCACAAGTTTGGATTGAGCATGCCATAGGAATTCTGAAAGGAAGATGGGCCAGCTTACGGGAGATGCAAAACCAGCTCCAATGTTCCAAAGATATGAGGTTCCTCATCAACTGGATTATCACTTGTGTAATCCTTCACAACCTTTTGGCCGACATCAAAGATGAATGGGACAAAATATTCCAAGATGATATTCCTGATCCGCCTCAAGTCATCCCTGTCTCATCTGGTCCCTCATCTTCTTCTATGAGAGAGAGGATTCTTCCTCTCACTCTTGCTCGCTTTGATGAGTAATTTTTGATTTTGAAATTGTTAAAAATTCCCTTCACCGTATTTTTTTGGTTTTGGTTGTTCACCCAAGATTCATAGGCTGAGTTTTTTTTTTATTTTTTTTTTAGTGGACTTGAATCCAAAAACACCTCCACCTCAAACCCTGCCACTCACCAAATGCCACCCCCCTCCCCCTCACCACTCAACCCCTTCAACCTCACCCCACTCACTCACCGGTCAAACCCTGCCTCCTCCTCACCAAACCACCTCACTCATCACCACCACCTTACTCACCACCACCACCTCATCTCACCTCACTCACTGAATCCCCTCCTCCTAATCCTGGTAAGCCCCCTCCACCCTCTTCCTCTTCCTTCCCCTCACCAGTTGCTGATCCTTTGATCATTCAACCTTTAGTCCCCCCCTGGATCCATTTCTCAATCCATCAAGGTGAGCCCCTCCCCTCCTCCAATTCCTCCTCTCATCAATTGATTGCCAATCAATCGGGCAATCAATTGGCAATCAATTGAGCGATCAATTCGCGATTGATTGGCCAATTGTTTGGGCCAATTGATGCAGGGTTTTTGTAGGGTACAGGAACTGACTTCCCCATTTTTTTTCTTTGTTTTTGTTCCTTTTTTTTTAGGTTTTTGAGCTCTGCCAGAACACATTCTCTCAAGTCTTACGCCAACCAAGCTACGTCCTGGGACAGTCTGGTTCGCCTAGTATGATGCCGGCTGGGGCTCCTCATCATTACAACTCCTCCCCAGCTAATTCCATTCTTTTGATATCTATCGATTCCTTCACTGGCTACCAAAATCAAAATGTTATACATCCATTCAAATTTCACCTTGATCCTCACCTTGGGTGCAGAAAGTGCCTGGGAGGGAGAAAGATGGAAGGAGATGGTATGAAAAACATAAAGAGAGGTGGCAAGCAGAGGAATTGTTGATTTTCATCTCTTTTTTATTTTTTTAATCCCACCATTTGTCGCCAATAATGAGAACGTTGCTGACATTTTTTTTTTTTATTTGTTTGACCGGTCTTTTTGTTTGTCCAACCCCTTTTTTGATATCGATTCCTTCACTGCCTACTGAACTCAAAATGTTATACATCCATTCAAATTTCACCTTGATCCTCACCTTGGGTGCAGCAAGTGCCTGGGAGGGAGAAAGATGGAAGGAGATGGTATGAAAAACATAAATAGAGGTGGCAAGCAGAGGAATTGTAGAAAAAGGAGGGCTCAAATGAGGGATTTGGAAATTTCTTTGGAAGTGACTGACGACTTGATCAAGGAAAAGTTTGCCTGGTCTAGACAAAAGCTATGCCCTTTGGATCTGTACCCTGCTATCATGGCTGAAAAGAAAAACAACCCTCAAAAACCCACCCAGGAAGAATTTAAGCAAGCAAAACAGACAATTGGGGCTTTCCACTTCTTCCACCATGGAAAAGTTATTGTTCTCGACCAATCTGATCACCATGCTCTGGTTGCCGTCATTGAATTTGTGCCTTTGGATCGACTATCTGAGCAAGATAAGAAAGATATCAACTTTGTGACAACATTCCTTCACTGTTCAAAAAAATTTGTCAACCCGGTTGGTCCCTCAAGATCTTGGGGTGGAAAAATGTGGGCGATTGGTTGGCGAAAATCAATTAACCCTTTGGAGTTATTCGGACGTTATGTGAAGAAATCATCCATTAGATCTTCTCCTCAAGAGTACGCTGTCCTCAACCTGAAGGCCAACAAAGTATCCCGAATTTTAGGACAAATGTTTTGTAATTTGGCCAAACTTGCCTTTGAATCAAACCGTGATACCATGAAGGACAGCAACATCCCCTCTTTCTCTTTGTTGGAATTTGGTTCCAAGCCTACACCTTTTGATTGCTCCCCACACCTCACTTTCACCTTGGATTCTTTTTACAATTCTTCTCATATTGACAAAGGCGACATATCTGGCTATTCCTTTTTACTTGTGGTCCCAACCAAAAAATCAAATGGTCAACTTATTGAAGATACGCATGAATATCAAGTTTTGGACGGTAAATTTGTTTTTCCTGACCTTGGCTTTGGAATTGATTTCAAGCAAAAAGGTATAGTCAAAATGGTTTGGGCGGCTAACAAGTACAAGCACTGTACCTTTCCAGCTGTGGACACAGCAACCCATACCAGAATGGCCATTTCACTCCAAATTAATAAAAAAACTCAGAGCACTTGTAGGGACATGAAAAACGGCCAAATTTACTCTAGAGAAAAAAATATCAATAAAAACAATAAAGATCTGTATATTGGTGGGGTTAAGAATGCTCTCAAACTTTTTTGTAGTAAAAAATAATTTGTTTTTCTTTCATCCATGAAAATATATTTACAAGCCTAGCATTTGAGTAATCTGCTGTATTTCTTCTACCAATCTACCACTGCCAATGCAAGCCAAAGCTACTGATACCTTATCCTTTTTTTTTTTGCCCATTTTTCCCTCTCCTTTTCCAGTTGCACTTGCTGCCAATCCTTCTCCTTTTCCTCTTTTTGAAACTCTAGCTCAGCTTGTTTCAACCTCCACTCAGCATCAAATTTTTGTTGATTAGACAAAGTCTTGGCTTGCTGCTTTTGACCATCCATGGCCAGTTGGCAATCCCACTTTTGCTTTTCAAACTGAAGTTTATCTGATTCAATTTGTGATTTCACTGTTTTTTGGAGGGGAATGGCAATGAGCATGATTTTGAAAGCAAGGATATTGAATCAATCAACTTACATGAATCTTGCTTCTCCATGATTTCTTCAAAGCCCGAAAAACTGGAAGTGTTTCTCCTCTTTTGATGACTTTTGGGGTTGACATTGATGGAATTGGAGGCCTTTTGCTTACCCTTTGCAGAGGAGGTTTGAGTCTGAAAGTCCTCACTAGTATTTGAAGGCAATGTGGGAGGCCCCATTGGCTTGAGTTTTTGGCCAATCAAAAATGGATGAGCCTGTTTTTTTACAATGTAAATCAGTCAGGAGCAACCAGAAAGAATTGAAAACAATTTAGTTCCTTACTTGAGCAGATGTTGATGGAAACGGTGATCCAGGAATAACATCCTCCTCATTGGGCAAGTTCTCCAGTTGTTCTGCCCCAGGAAGAGAGCAATCAAAAGAAGGAAGTGAGGGGTCCAAGGTTGGGATTGACTGATCAATCAATACCAAAGTAGAAGTGATTGGAGCCAATTGTGTTTGAATATCCTCCTCGTCATCAGATGGGGGCCACTCCAAGGCCAAGGTTTCATCAAGGTCCCCATTGGTAGGCTGAGCATCCCCAGCCAAGTCCTCGGCATCAACGGAATCGGATTGTTGGGCATCAAAAGCAGCTAGGGGGGTGATGTTGGCCTTCTTTCCAAAGATTTCATCCATTTGAATATAAAAAGGACAAATGGAGTCCAACTTATCAACCACTGAGTTGATTCCTTTGGCTTTTTCCAAGTCGGTGATACCAAAGCCAGTGGAGATAGACATGGAGTGGGCCTTTTTGTACTTGGCTCAATAGTTTTTGAACCGCTCCCTCATCTGTTTGGATGAAAGATCCAGCCTACCTTTTGTTTTGTTCTTGAGTTCATTGGCCATCAGGAGATAACCATTGACCTTGGAGGATTGAGGTCGGCCAACATGTGTTTTGTTGTTGGATCCAAAGCAGGCATCGTAG
This sequence comes from Puccinia polysora, assembly GCA_025617555.3. Lineage (NCBI taxonomy): Eukaryota > Fungi > Basidiomycota > Pucciniomycetes > Pucciniales > Pucciniaceae > Puccinia > Puccinia polysora. Next base: position 5,361,492 of record CM062637.1, on the reverse strand, counting down.
TTGGAGGGAATTTTCAGCCAGTTTACCAGGATGATGTGATCAGCTCTCTTGAGCTGACTTGAGCCCTTGGAAGCTGATGGGGGAGGATTGTTTGTTGTGGAGTTCCTTGGGAATGTTCTCTTGGGTGTGTTGGACTTGTGGGGGAAGGTTTGCTGAGGGGCTATTTGAAAGAGTAAGGGCTACGCAAGTGATGAGAGTGATAAAATGATGAGAGTGGTGAAGTTTTGAGAGCGATAAAGTGGATGAGAGTGATCAAGTGATGAGAGCGGTTAAGTGATGAGAGTGATGAAGTTTTGAGAGAAATGAAGTGGATGAGAGTGATCAAGTGATGAGAGCAATAAAGTGATGAGAGTGGTCAATCAATTTTATGATGAGGGTGGGGGTAAAAAGTTTTCCGATGAGGTGGGAGGTAGAAGGAGGTGGGAAGACAGGGGTGTATGACGCGGACAGGTGATGGAAGCATTTAAATACTTTATTTGAAAAAACCCACTTATTTCAGGTTAACTTTGACACGTCTGATCTGAAATAAGTGGGTTTTTTTGATTTTTAATGGGGGGTTTGAAATGGCGGATTTGGGTTGAAACCCGCCATTAAAAAATGGCGGGTTTGGTTAACTTTGATAACCCCTATTGTGGTTTTCTGGGAAAAAATATTGGCTCCTCTCATCATTAGATTCAGCTCAATTATATTTATTTTGTTGAATGGAAAGAAAATTTCAACAGAAAAAGACTATTGATTAGAAATATATTGAAAAATTTTCAAATCCAATTTAGTCAAGCTGTTATTGAGATTTTTTTTTAAAAAAACCAGTTGCCTTTCCTTCTGTTAAAAATATCTTGGTTTCCACCAAGTTTTGTCTAAATCAGAGATGATGATCCCATCAAAAATAAAAAAAAATTCAATGAAACCAAAGTACAGCCTTTGGTGTTCATCACCAGGAATCAGATTTTTTGCTCTCTGAATCTTTATTTCCAAAATAAAAGTGCAGGATTTCAAGATTGTAGGATTTTAATGATCACCATTTTGGTATAAAGTTTGACTGACTGATCCCCAAAAAATAAGTAAAAATAAATAAAAATAAAGTAAAAATAAAGTAAAAATAAAGTAACAATAAATAAATAAAAATAAATAAAATAAATAAAAATAAAAATAAATAAATAAAAATAAATAAATAAAAATAAATAAATAAAAATAAATAAATAAATAAAAATAAATAAATAAAAATAAATAAATAAAAATAAATAAATAAAAATAAATAAATAAAAATAAATAAATAAAAATAAATAAATAAAAATAAATAAATAAAAATAAATAAATAAAAATAAATAAATAAAAATAAATAAATAAATAAAAATAAATAAATAAAAATAAATAAATAAAAATAAATAAATAAAAATAAATAAATAAAAATAAATAAATAAAAATAAATAAATAAAAATAAATAAATAAATAAAAATAAATAAATAAATAAAAATAAATAAATAAAAATAAATAAATAAAAATAAATAAATAAAAATAAATAAATAAAAATAAATAAATAAAAATAAATAAATAAAAATAAATAAATAAAAATAGGGTGATGATAAATTCACAACCCCCAGTTGTGTGGGAGTGGTGTAGGGCCCTAAATGGCCCATTCAACCCATGGGGGCCCATACACAACTCCGCGCAACCCCACGGGCCGGTCACAACAAGGTGACTGGCGGTGGGGGGGATTTGATCACCTTCCCACCAGCCATGAACAACTAGGCTGGTTGCAGCAAGTTGACCAGTGGTGGGGGGGACCTGATCACCTCCCCACCATTGAGGGGCACTCTCCCCTCCCCCCTTTATCAAGGGGGAGGAGAAATGTGGCTGAGGGGATCTGACTACCCCCCAGCCCATCTTTCAATAGCTACCCCCTGGGGGCATCAACCCCCAGGGCCCTGGTAGGGGGATTTTACTGCCCCCTCCAGGGAATTGACAGAAAGAGGGGGGGGCATGTCCGCCGGTTACACCCCCCCCCCCCTAGTTGTGTGTGGTCCCACACAACTGCAAACTGTCATTTGGAATTCTACACAACTGGGCAACTGGGGGGGGGGTGTAGAGTCCACACGACTCAATCAAGTTGTGTAGAGGCCACACAACTTGATTGTGGTTGTTCAGCGTGCCACATGACTCAAATGGGTCATGAATTTATCATTACCCATAAAAATAAAGAGTCTATGGAGAAGCCCTGAAGTAAAAGTGCAAAAAATTATAAGTTAAACTTTACAGGCCCTAAAGTAAAAACAAAAAAAAAAAAGACAAGTAACTTTAAAAGCCCTAAAGTAAAAACACCAAAAAAAAATACAAGTAACTTTACAAGCCCTAAAGTAAAAATACCAAAAAAAAAAACATGTTGAGCCTGTGTTAAGATGATGTCATCAGAAGAAGTAAAAATACTCCTTACAATGGGATCAGGCCAACACAAGTTGAACTGACTTACCAATAAAATCTCATTCAAAACACTCATCATAATGATGTTAACTCAAAACACTCAACATAATGATTTTCAAAATGTGGTAACCCTTTATATTGATATAATTAAAAGATAAGCATTGGAACCCAAACACAAATGATCAAATTAAAATGATGTCTATAAATTAGAATACAACTAAGTTGATCTTTGAGGTGATCAACCCAACAAGAGGTTTTTTGGAAATCATGGAACATGGTTTGGAAAATATGGACAGGATTGGAATCACATCTCCCTCAAGTACAAGCTGGACCCAATTGGTATTGTTAAAAAAGAAAATGAACATAGGATCTGATTTTTCTTTTAGACTCATTTTCATAGGAGTATAAGTACAGCATGAATCAAATGAAATTAAAAATATTGGTCTTCCATAATTATCTGCTATTATTTTACCCATATCCAACTTTGAAAGAAACTTTGATGAGGGAATCTTTTCATTGATTTCATTAACATCAAGTCTTTTTTCTATCTTTTCAGAATCTTTAATTCCACCAAGGATCTTAGAATAGAACATCTTATTTTCCCTCAATTTTTCAATCATTTCCTTTTGTACTTTAAACCATCCATGCTCATCATACCAAAGTGATTTAGCAATGACTCTAAATCCACAATTTCCATCAACAACCGGATCCCCCCCCCAAGAGCTTATGTAATTTCTTGGGTATTTGATTGAGGTAATTCACTTCCTAATAAAAAAATTAGTTGGCTAAAATTCTAATATCATTAAAGGTGTCACCACTCACCCAAGATGAGCTTCTGTTTGACTCCCCCATTGCTTCTTCTTCATCTTTCAAAAAGGAATCTGATTCCAAAGGCACCAAAACCAATGAACTTGCAGTATCTTCCACTGAACTATTAAATTCAGATGAAGAGACATCCTTGAAAAACAGAAATAATTACCCCATCAGTTCATTAAACCATAAAAATGAAAATTTCTCAAAATCAAAGACTTAATATCTTTGGTCTTTCTGGTCCCCTTTTAGCTGTTTCTTCAGTCTTGTCCTCTGAACTATGAGATTCAGATGAAGAGCCATCCTTGAACTACAGAAATCATTCTCCTATCAGTTCATTGAACCATAAAAATGAACATTTCTCACTCAAGATAAAAGACTTAATTTCTTTTTTCTTTTGGGTCCCCTTTTAACCCTTTTTCCCTCTTAATTTCTCTTTCAATGTGTTCAAATTTTGAAAGCTCACACAAGTTTTCTTTTGATTTTGGTCAACTGCAGCTTGAACTTAACACCTTTGGCTCAAGCCTTGGCTTGGAAATCAAAGCAGCTGTATTCTTGAGTGCTGAAGTTGTGGTGCTCTTTCATGGACGCAAGTCGGGAAAGGCTGCGCGCTGCGGGCTCGCGCGGATTGGAAAGCTTGCGCGGATTGGAAGGCTTGCGCAGATTGGACAGATTGCGGGGATTGGAAGGCTCGCGCAAATTGGAAAGCTTGCGCGGATTGGAAGGCTTGCGGGGATTGGAAAGCTTGTGCGGATCGGAAGGCTTGCATAGATTGGACGGATTGCGCGGATTGGACGGCTTGCGCGGATCAAGCGGATTGTGCATCGCAAGATGCGCGGATTGGATCACGCGGGAACGCCCCGGATACCTGGAACGGGTTGTTGGGCAGATGCATCATGAGAAGGACAAACAAGCGGGCAACACGGATGGGGCATGGGGCAGGGGAGGTGGAGCATGGGTTACGGGACGGGAGGACATTGGATTATCATTATCATCACTTCACGGACATTGGAGATTGGGCTATCACTTTTTGCATGGCATCGGATTGGATTGGATTGGAAAGGGAGGAATTCATCTTATTATTGCTCTATTGCTCTCTCCCTCTCACTCTCTCTCTCTTGACCGGCTGCATCCAATCTCCTTACAGACGCTTTGATCAATAACTTCCGGAACTTGAGGACAACTTCAGGGATATTCCCTCTTTGGTTTCCACAACTTTGGAATCTTCAACCTAACTTCTTTAGGTTGTTCCCTATACATGGAATTCCACTTGTTAAACATTTGAGATTCTTCATCAAGCCATGGATCTGTTTCAAACTTTCAAAACAAGAATAATTATCAATTTTTCAATCCAATAATTAATCTTTCAATCCAATAATTAATCTGTAAATCCAATAATTAATCTGTAAATCCAATAATTAATCTGTAAATCCAATAATTAATCTGTAAATCCAATAATTAATCTGTAAATCCAATAATTAATCTGTAAATCCAATAATTAATCTTTCAATTCAATAACTAATCTTTCAATCCAATAATTAATCTGTCAATCAAATAATTTGTACCCTTCAAAAAACCCCACTTAATTCATTGGAAGGGTCATAGTCTAACTGCCACTGAGGATGAACATCCTCAGGCACAATGTATCCTCTTGATGCTAATATCTCACCTAAAATGTGTGAACAAGGCACGCCCATTGTTTTTGAATATGACTTGGAGCACACCTTGCCATCATTGTTGTGCTTTAACTTCTCAAATTGTTCCCCAAGGAGTTTAATTGCCTGAATTGAAAATTTGTAACCCAAAGGTAATAGTTCTGTTGGAAGAACCTTTCACAAATTTATTCAAGATTTTTTAAGTGCTGCATGGACTGATTGGATTTGACTTTCAATATTTCCTTCAAGGTTTTTCCACACATCCAAAATGTTCCCCAAAGATCCCACAATTAATTGTTTGAAAGTAGAATGGGCCCCTTTTACCCAAGACGTTGTTTTATTTCCAAAGTCTGGGTAGATCTTGCTCAAGTTCCTTTTGAGTTGAGCAATATTAAGCCCATCTTTCATTCCTTCCCTAAGTAGGTCTAATGCTTGACCAGAGATTCTCCTCAGTTGAGGATGCACTGAAGGACTTTCAGATGGTTGATGATTGTGTAGGACATTTCTAATGGAGAGATGCCATGAGGTATCTGCTACTTTCCTACTTGAATGGATCATGGATTGACACCCAAACTTCCTATTGTGAGTTTGCCTTTGATGTTTGGTGAGACATGGCCCCTCACAAACCCCAAATCTGTCACAAGCTAGATCAACATATTTGTCTCTCCTTGACTTGAAAGTTGTCAATGTGTAGCCATTCAGGGCTTCCCATTTC
>CM062637.1:5290894-5350894 GCA_025617555.3 Puccinia polysora | reverse complement strand
GGTTTGAGATCCTCATTGAGTGATGTTTGTTCACTTTACTCTCTCTACTCTTCTGCTGATCAGTAAGTTCTTCAACAATTGATTTCAAGATCTTGTCATTCACAATTACTCCATTCCATCATCATCATCATCATCATCATCATCATCATCATCATCATCATCATCATCATCATCATCATCATCATCATCATCATCATCATCATCATCTTCTTCTTCTTCTTCTTCTTCTTCTTCTTCTTCTTCTTCTTCTTCTTCTTCTTCTTCTGCTCTCTGGGGTATACAATTGATCTCTTTTGACGTTGATCTTACCCCCCCCCCCCTTCCTATTTTTTGTGTGTGTGGTTGGGTGGTCTGGTGGAAGGTGGGGGCATCCATGTTATGAACATGGGACATATGTTACATACCACCTTAAAACTTACCAAGACCTAAAATATCAAAACCTGCTCATGATGTTATTTCTCCCTACATGCTGCTCATCACACGACCTTACCTCGATTCAAAGATCCTACACCTATATGCCGAGTACACACCAGTCGACGAACTCAGATCCAAAATCCATCCTCGGGGGTGGGGGCGTCCAAGAGCGAGCCAGTCAGAGTGGGATCGGATCGGATGTGAGAGCGAGAGACCGGATAAGAAGAGGGAACCCTCACAGAACCTCATACTACCACTACTTCATTTTTTTTTTTTCATCCTTTTTTTTTTCTTCTTCACAGTCAGAGACTAGCTCTTTCAGGTTCTTGATCTTGTTTTTTTTTGTTTTTTTCCTCGGAGCGTTTTCTTCTTCTTTTTCTTTCACCCTCCGTCTATACTACGTATCTATCTATGCCTCTGTTTCTGTTTCTGTTTCTTTCTTTCTTTCTTTTTTTTTTTTTTTTTGGTCGTCCCTAATCTTTGCCCGACCTGCAAGCGCCCCGACTTTAGGGATGTGAGCCGATCGATCATGGTACATATGGAAGTCCGCCAAGCATGTGAGTCAACATCTCAGTACTTATGCATTATCTCGGGCCATCAACACTCGATCTCATCTGGATCGCCGATCAAGACGACAGACAGTACGGATAGCACGCATACGGATGGTTACATTTCTTCTTTTTCAAAGATCAAAAATAAATATATCAATCGATTGAGAAGATAACGATACCCGATTCTATTTTACCCTTACAAAAAGATGGGATGCAAACCAGACTCCAATGACGCAGATGATGTGGGAATCGATCAAGTCTTGTTGGAATTCAAAGTACACAGGCATAGACAGACTGAACACATAATTCCTCGATGACAAAGTTAAGCAAGATTACATAGGTATGAAGAAGATTGTTCGTCGGCCTTTGAACCCAAAAATAGATCATTAAAAGGATAGGTGAACAAAGAAATACAAGGGCGACTATACAAGATGTCGGAATCAGGATTAGTCCCTCTATTTTCTACTTCCGAAAAGCAAATTGATTAAATATGACCGATGCATCAATACGAAATACGGATCCAAGCTTTCACCCCACAAAAAGACAAAAAAAAACTATCTAAAGGACTTTTAGTACAGGATGGCATGGCTAGGAGGAAGGTTAGGCTTGGCATCGGTGGGAATATCAGAGCGATAAGCAAATGTACCACCGGAGGTCGAGAATTGAATACACTCCGAGATCGACCGGAGGACATTTAGAGAATCGATGATAGAAGTTAGACACTCGTTCCATCGGATGGCCCACCTGAGGAGAAGGTCGGTGGGAAGATCCGAAGGACATGAGTCTGATTCGGGAGGAGGTAAATGCGGGGGATCGTTGTGACCACTCGCGCCAGGTGATGAAGTGAGGATCAATTGGAATCGAGCGATCGACGAACTGATTCGGTTGAGACAACAGAGGAAGATCTTCAAGGTCTCGCAAGCTTTGGCCAGGGATTCGCACAGGTAAGAATGCACGTCCAAGATCTGGCTAACTTGAACGTTTTGCTCGCAGCTGGGTAGTTTGACCTCGGCTAACGCTGGTGTCAATGATCCATCGACCCAATCGCACAGTTGATTCAGGTCGTGGCTCGCGTCCGCTAATCCGTCCTCGACGAGGCTGGTCTGATCTGCTAATAGACACAGGCCTTTCCAAAGCCTAGAAAAGATCGTGGGTTGAAGGTCAGTTGGTGTAGGGAAAAAAAAAGGCACGAGATGGGGGGTGGGTGGATGAAGATAGACTGACTGTGCACAAGTCACCTCTTTCTGTAGATCGAAAGGGGAGCCGGGTTGACCGAGTAGGAAGGAATGTAGCTCCTGAAGGGACTGATTCAATTGAGTGAGGTCCCGAGCGATGACTCGAAGGGGTTCGAGGGAATAGATGAACTGGGCTAGACATTGATCGATGAGTGTGCTAGCTTTGATGACCGACCGATGGGGATTGGGGGTCGATTCCCAATCGTTGAACTGATGACGGTATTGGGTCAATGTGCTCGAGATCGGACCGGAGAGTTCGATCAAGGCCACTTCGAACTCGCGAGCTTCGGAGGGATCGAGGGTGTCGAAGTCAGGATCGTCGGCTGAGAAGAGTAACATCCCACTCGGCGATGGATCTCGCAGGGATGACAGTCGATCATGCTGTTCAGAATCCCGGACCCTGGCGGCTACAAACGCGTCGTGATCACGACCATCATCGACCTCATCCTCGGCGCACATGGCATCGTCCAGATCGTCATCGTAGACCGACTGAGTCTCGATCGCCTCGACGTCATACTGAACATGAATCTCGTCATCATCAAAGTCGATCGAGCATGATTCGTTGGGTTCGGAGGATAGCTGCCGGGAGGGTAACTTGGCAAAGCTGGATCGACTCGATTGAGGGGGTGTAAAGGGCATCTGATGATTGGTCTTAGAAAGGCTAGCTGCAGGCTCGACGACACAGAGGTCTAACCTGGATGACATGTCGGTGACACCGATGTGAATGGGGGAGGGGGGGAGGGGGGGGGGGGGAAAGGGAGGGAGACCGGAGGCTTGGATGGTGGACACCTGGATCGGTAGCACCGGGCCTTAGAGGAAGCAGGTGACGGGTATTCGAAGAGAGGGTCGAGTCCTGAGGGAGGATCTACGAGGACTAGTCAAGCTCGTCCAGGGGGATGATGGTCAGGTTGAAGTGACGTGATGGGGAGGATATGACGGCAGGGGTACGGAGAGGAGGGTGAAGAAAGGGGTGGAGAGAGTGTGTTGGAGAACCTTGGGTGGTTCTTGTGCTCGAAGATGGAGGAGGATGACGATGTGGAGGTGATGATGTGAGTGATGGGATGGGGTGGGAAGTCATGACGGCAGAGGATGGGAAGGGTGTTTAAATAGCCTGCGAACGAAGAGAGAGATCCACCCTGGTTGTTGGGCTGGTGTGAGTCTGAGGGGGTATGGGGGTACGCCGGTTGCCGATGGGCGCGGATATCGAAGCAGGATGGGGATGAGCAGCAGCAGCAATGGCTGACTGGATCTCCTCCCTCCGCTGACTGGCTGACTGGCTGACTGGCTGACTGGCTGACTGGCTGACTGACTGACTGACTGACTGACTGACTCTGGCTGACGAATGATCAGTTGGCTGACTACTGGCTGGTGGCTAGCCGACTGACTGACTGAGTCTGAGACTGACTGACCGACTGACTGACTGTCGTCGTCGATTCGAATGCAATCGATCCTGAGAGGATTCTTGAGTAGCCTGTTCGAGTAGCTGCCACCCGCTCGATCCCATCAAGCCCCCCGCCCGCGATTCATCTCACTGGGCCACCGATCCGCCGGAGGGAATCGGCACTCAGCCTCTTGATCAGCTCGAGTGATGAGCTCCCACCTCGCGTCGCTCGAGATAGAATATCCGCACCCATGGCTCACCCCACTTGAGTAGCCGGGCTGATTAGTATGGACTTGGGGCGCGACCGAGATATCCCCCGGGTGGCCTGGTCTCAAAGGGAAACACTGAGGGATGTATATATGTTTGTAAACACATAAATACATACTACACCCATACATCATTTCTTTATCCTTTCATCTTTCGCTTGATCAGCCAAGTTGATGAGCAGCAGCAGTGGCAACTTGTCCGCTCCGGACTAGCAAACCCCGTATCGAATGACTTCGAGGGCCCCTGAGCATCATGATCCATGCACCTCCATGAGGATCGGGATGCTTCCAAATCCTCTTGTTCCTTTCTATGATCCCCACCCCCCCCCCCCCCCCACCCCCTGGTTGTTTAGGGGCAAAGGAAGCTTATAGGCCAACCATAATACTTACCTCTAAGGTCACACTCAACCACGAGCCTGAGGCAGTCATGAGCACCCATCGATCGTCATCTTCACTAGTAGCCCCTCCCTCTCTCCCTCTGACTTCAGTTGGTCAGGAGGGCCGGCTTGAGCCAGTGTAGCCATGTTCATCCGAAACTGATTTCAGGCTCCTTACGTGCTTCGGTACGTCTTGCTGGTCTTGAACATCAGACTAACTGGAATAATACATGGTCCGAGGTCAGATTCAAGTTCGAATTCTCCCAAGCGATCTCATCGATCTATCCCTTACCCCCGTTTGATTTCTGGGAATTTCCTCTCTCTCATCGTTCCTACCAGATGTTTTCTTCCTTGGGTTACTTTTCGGTCACCTTCTTTAGTACAGAACTAGTCTACATATTGCCCCCAAATTTGGGCAGGAAACCCTTCTGCGCGGTGCAAGTGAACACTTTGACCAGTGTAAACAGTTGGACAGAAAGAATGGGATCCAAGAGGGATGCATCATTGGCATTGGGAAACGCACCACCAGCGCAAATAACACTGGTTTTTATACAAAGGGTGCAGGAGGCCAGATTTTTAGTATATAGTAGACAATCTAAATCTATGTGGCCACTCTATGGCTCATCTCCAACTTGGAATCAATCTGGTCTTTTGGTCCCACTGCAAGAATCTGTCTGGGTAAAAAAAACTTGGGCTAGGTTGTTGAAGAGATTGTTAATCTGGAAGATTGGTTTGACTGTTCTCTGAGAGATTTCTATTGTTCTTTTTCCTCATGAACAATATATATGACACTTGACTATCACATTTTATTCAAAAACATCAATTTTTGATATTTTTTGTTATGATTGATGTACTTTAAGACTTTTTCTTTTCTCTTGTCAAGTAAGTACATATAGCTTTTTTTTATGGTTTATCATGTTTGGTCAAGTTTTATTTACATCCCATTAAAAATATTTCACTTTGTGTAAAGAAATCCACTTTTTTTTTTATCATTTTGATCATTTTCCTTAGATCACTGTAAGAATGTGAAAACAACAAAATTGAAGCCAGGTCTCTGATGTGCATGGAAAGTGTACTACCAACTATACTAAGGACACTTGCTTCCCAGCGGTGTAAGACTCCAAACGGTGCTAAGCCGTGGCAGTTCTGTGGAGGGGAAAGGTGCTGTTTAGGCTGCCCTCCTAGGAGTTACAATAATATTTAAATGTAACCGGAATCAAGGTCCAGAACCTTATGGATGAGAAATCAAAATAAGGGAAGAGGATAAGAGTTGTCGGTAGCAATGGAAACAACACTATCTGAGGCAAGATGGTGCAGGTAAAGACTTGAACAAATAAGTCAAGGTTTGTTCAGAGTTCAATAGAACAAGGCAGTTGTAAGTAACAACGCCCACAAGCTAATAACTCTGGTTGTCAGCAGCTGATTAGGAAAGATCAACTCAATCCCAACCAACCTCCAGGTTCTCAATGAACCTGCCCAACTCTCTGCAATCAATCGCTTGAAGGGTACCAGATAACTGTGGGAGGCTGAACAAAACAAAAACAATTTGTTTATGAAGATCTAGAAGCAAATCAATAACAAATTTGAGCAAGAATATCCCAACACTTCTCAAGGGACTCAAGAATAGCGTGGCAAAATTCAACCTCAAAGAAGAAGGGAGGTATAACACTCCAGGTTTTAAGCTTAATAAAACCTCTTCAATCAAATGTGATTGGCTCCGGAAAGATGATCAAGGAGAGATCAAGACCAGTATGGCCGGAAAAAGGGATCAGAGTGGTATAACACACTCAAGAATTCAGACAGACAAGAATTCTTCTTCAACCAGCAAGGCTATTGGTTGGTGATAAGGATCAAGGTCACAAGGGACAGAGTTTGAGTATGGAGGCTCAAAAGATCAAGGGGCAATCCTAGATATACCTGGATAAATGGCTCAGATAGGTGGGAAAGGATACCCACAGATAAGTTGATTACTGATGATGGTCTGATAGGATGATGGGATCCTCTGATGTTCTGGGATGCTCTGATGTTCTGGGATGCTCTGATGTTCTGGGATGCTCTGATGTTCTGGGATGCTCTGATGATAGGACAAAAGGCAGGGGAGAGCCCCCTCCTTTTATAGACATGAGGCCCTGTATACTATGTACAAGAGAGATTTACAAATAGGTGCGGAAAAAAATGAAAACATAAAAAAAATGAAAAAAAAAAAAAAAAAAAAAAAAATTACATGAGAGAAAAAAGAGATGTTGCCCGCGTCGAGAATGACCGCGGGCAACCAGATGGACACCCGCGACAGCGGTCGCGGGTGTCGACAACGGTTGTCGTCGCCCGATTGGCGGCGACAACGGGGTGAAAGTCCCGACGGCCGCGAGCGGTCGTCGGTCGGATCGGATGATGAGGATGAGATGGTCAATGGGGGAGATGACTTGGGGCGGAAACAGTAGGGGAAGCAAGGATGAGGAGCTGGTGTGGATGGTTCATCGGAGGAGATGAGGAAGGAGTGCTTGGGAGGAAGATGAGATGATGATGATGATGATGATGGATCAAACTTTGAGGTTAGTTGGAAGGGTAGATGGTGATGAGGTTCATAATCACTCGGGGAGGGAGGAGGACGGGCTTCGATGTACTCAGATCAATTGGTCACATTGTCAAAGGGACGATGATCACGAGTGGGGGAAGAGGGTGAGGAGGAGGCGACGCGCTCGAGGAGTTTCTGCTGCCTGGCACGGAGGGGGATATTGTTTTTGAGTAAGGATTTACCAATCGAAGCGGCGATGCCAAGATTTCGTTTGCGTTTGCGGATGACCCGATTGGCGGCCAAGAGGAGCGCTTCGAGTTCCTCCCTAGTCTTAGCACTCACCCACTCATGAGTGATTGAGTTAGGATGGTTGGGATCGTAGGGAGGATTGGAGGTAGGATGGGGGGTAGGAAGAAGATGGGATCGTCAAAAGTGATTCAACGATCGCTCGCGTCGCCAAAAGTCAGGGCCGTGAGCGCAAAAAGTGGGAGTTGAACATAGGAAGAGGGAAGTGAAGCGGAGAGACAGGCAAGAGGCCTGTCCTAGACCGCTAGGACAGGGAGGAGTTGAGAGATGGGGGGGAAATGAAGGTAACCATAGGGGTACAACTGAAATCCGATTTTTTTTTTTTTTTTTTTTTTTTTGCCGTGGTGTCCCGGATTGGTCACCACAGCGGTCAAGATATGCTTGTAGAGGTTGATGTTGATGTCATTTTTGAGGACAGAATGATGAATGATTAACCAACTACAAGCATGCAGGGACTGTAGTTCTGAAGACTTCTTGAAAGCATGTATCATATCTCAACAATTGCATGAAGTTTTTTTTTTCAACCCTGAGCTTGGATTTAAAATCTGACCAAGAAAATGATGTTGGGGAAAATAAAACTTAATCAAACCCATCATTTTCTAATGGTGAGTTTCAGTCAAAAGCAACCGCTTCAAAACCACCATTAAAAATCAATAAATAAAACTCACTTATTTCACATCAGGCATGTCAAATTTAATCAAAAATAAATGAGTTTTTTTTCAAATGAAGTATATGAAGTTTTTGGAAGCCAAAACCAAGGATCACACCACACCACCCACCCCTTGGTTCTGACTTCCATCCATCCCAAACCTCATTTGAGACACTATTGTCCTTCCTACTCATCCTCAATTCATCACTCTGTATCCTCATCCTTACTCATCTGGCAATCCCTACTTCACACCCCCCACCTCACAAATTCATCAATTTTCATCTTGAAATTGCTACTTTACACTCCTCACCTCATTTATCCTACCCCTTCAAATTCTACTTCATAATCCCCACCCCACCACTTCATTGCTCTTACCCCTTCAATCAAAATGGCCAATCAGAAAACCAAAAAAAATAATTTCCAACAAACCAAGAAGACCTTCCCAAGTAAATGACCATTGGAAAGCATCATCCAACCCTTTTTTGCCACTTCCTTTCAACTCCAACCTCATCAGAAATGTTCTCATACTCTCTACACATAAACCACTTCAGAATCCCCATAAAAAAAAAGCCTGCACCAGCAAGTGGATGTAGCACCTCAAACTTGAGCTGACCTTGTTTTGAATGTTCTGGGAATTGGTTTGTAACTTGAATCAGAAACTGAGATAATTTGTTTGTATCATTTCTTTGGTATTCTAAGAATCTAAAGTGCATGCATAGAATTCAGAAAGTTTGGAATTGTTGGGAATTTTGATACTATTTAATGTCAAAATGTTAGTGTACCATAATTTAAACCATTTCCATTTTACTTATTTTATAGGTTAAATAAAAAATTTAGTATTTGATATAGAGATTTTGTTATCTTTCATAATTTGCATAACTTTTAATTTGAAACATAATTTTTTTTGGAAATTTCATCTTCAATTTCATTGATTTGATTACATATGTTAGGTCTTTTTGTTTTTTGCCCTACTTTTTTTGATTGATTTTCATTTGGAATATTCATTGTTTTTTGTTTTTTATTCATGATAATTTTTTCTGAAAATAAGGGTTTTTCTCATTGATCAATTTTTTATTTTTATAATTGAGCTTAAACTGATTTGAATTTTATTTCAATCAATGCACTTTGAGGTATTTTTAAGTTTTAATTTTTTATTCATTATTTCTTTTTGATTATTTAGGTTATAATTTGATTTATATTTAATTATGATATCACTCCATAAAAGGGCTTTATGTTTCATGTGTCCATACTATATTTAACACAATCTTCATTTTTTGAGGATTTCAAGGCTTTTTTCCACTTGCTTTCTTTGAAATTTTTGACAAATAGATTGAAATTTGAAAATATTTGAAACAAATAATTATATAAACCATGTGTATTGAGATTATTCCAAAAAAAAAACTACTCATTTTGTTGAATTTTTCCAAAGATCATATTACTAGAAAAATTTATAAATTGAAAAAAAAAGACCTTTTGAAGTTGTAGAATTCAAAATTAATAAAAAAAACATAATAAATAAATCCCTTTACATTTTTTTTAGATATGATGAATATATTTCAAATGGTTTATGAAAATATCATATAATTATTCTATTGTTTCTCCTAAGACTTCAAGAAAAAGACCCCGCTTATACTGAGATTTTCAATTCATTTATTTTCAATTTTAATTTTCAAACAGATGTTGAAAAAATGGTTATAAATTTTTAAAAATCTTCTCAACTTTAACAGAATGGTGTGTAATGTGATGGTTTAAATTTATGCTTGGCATTCTATCACCTTTCTTATGTATTCTGAAAATAAAAAAACAAGGAAAAAAACATCAGGATGTCTTTATACCTGCAACTGGTATGGAAATATGGACTGTGGATGAGAAAAATACTTCCCAATTTTTTCCAATATATCTTACTTCATTTCTGTTTTTTTGGATTTTCTGATTTCATCAAATCAAAATAATTTACGTTAGGTTTTAATTTTTTATTTGTTGAATTTTGTTTTTCAATTTTATTATTATTATTATTATTAATAATATTTTCTTATATTTTTTATTGATATATTTTTTTATAAATATCCTCTAGGCATTAGAATTTTCACACACCTAACCTTTCAAATCCATACCTTAATTTTCTCTGTTAATCTTGCAAATATGCACTTATCCTTATTTGGATGCACTTTTTGGTATTTGAAAAATTATATTCCTGAAATTGTATTCATGAAACATTGTATTAATGAAACATTGTTTTAATGTAAAATTGCATTCTTGAAGAGTGGATTCTGAAACCAAAATGATATTTTCAAGATTTTCTGAGGGGGTTTAACCCTTTCAAAGATGGGTCCAAAAGTGATAAAAAACATAAAAACATCTTATACATCAATGTTTTCAAAATGGGTGTGGTGTGTTGAAATAAACTTTGGTGAAAGTTTAGGAGGTTCAGTAGTGTTGAAAATTGGGTGAGAAGTTTTCAAAATTGAGTGAGGAGTGTTAAAAATTGAAAAAGTAGCAGTGGAATTTGAGTCAAGTGTTTTTTGGGGGGTTTCAATATACTGGTGTGTTGAATTTTATCTGGGAAGGTGGGGAAGGCCCTGAAACACAGTTGGGTTCTGCCAGCTCAAATTCCTGGTCACAACCTACTATATAGGGGTGTGCACCACTGCACTTGGTATCAAAAAATTGAAAGTTTGATGATGATTCATAAACATGGTTTGTAGTGAGGATGAGCTACTGTTTGAGAAGAACCATCAAAATTCTATCAACAATTTCCAACCACCCATAAGATCAATGTTTAAAATTATTTTTAACCATAGTCTCCTGAACCTTCAAAAAAAAAGGGAAACTTTCAAATAATTAATAAAATTGAGTTTTCCCTAGATTTCAAGATCCCATTTTATTATTATTTGTTGTTTTATTTTTCATTTTGTTCTGATATATTTTGATTTTTTGATTCACCAAAAAAATCTAACCCAGTACCAAATGAAATCAAGGTTTTGAGTACCTTTCAGTCATTTTTTCTCATATTTATTAATTCTATTTCTTTTGTGATATTTTTTCACATTAAAAGGTTTGGATATTTGATATAAATGGCTTCAGTGAGAAAGAATCAATGATTTACAATAGAGGATCATTGTCCATACCACAACATCACCACCTAACCCACAAAACACCCTGTCTCCCAACTCTTTATTAATTCATCAACAAATTCAAACTTTGATCCACCCTTTCTCTCTCCCTAAGGTGGCCTTATGCCCCTCCTCTGTCCCCTGACCCACCAAGCAAGGTGGGAACAACAAGCGCCAAAATGAATTTCAAAATCAACGTTTTTCCAAATCTGTTGCCCTCACCCCCAATTTCCAATAGTGCTAGTGGCCTGGTTGTGTTAATAACCCAATTAACTTAGGATCCAACTAATTACAACACTGACGGTGAAATCAAAATGAATCAGACCATGATAGAGCTGATCCATATCTTAGTCCAAACTGAAAAAGACCGTGATGACCAGATGAAGCGGATGGATGACCAAATCAAGATGCTGATTGATCTTCAAAAATCCAACTCCTCAATGATGACCAATTGCACATATAGCCCTCTGCCTCAAATCTCAACTTATGCAAGCCATGCAGCAGTAAAAACACACCCCCCTTGTCAGAAACCAGCAATGCTCCCACTGGAAAAGGTGGACCTATGTCTACTCAGGCCAGGTAGAGCAGTCATCCATTCAAATCCACTTAATAAGGAGATAGAGAAATTAACCAAGGTCCTCTTTGCCCAGAGAGAAAATGAAGCTTTGGAAAAAATGAATGCAAAAGTACAAGAAAAATTGGTCACAGTTACAGGCGCCCACGTGATGAATTCTGGTGATGTGGTCTTTTATACCAAAAAAAAAATACACCAAAAATGGTTGATGGAAAACAAGCATATCTGGTCAAAACCGGTTCATGCCAATCTAGAAGCTACCCCAAGCACCTGGTCTGTCCTAGTGTATGGTATACCAAAGGAGTTTGACCCAACATCAAAAATTAGCAAATCAAATCTAGCCGCAGCAAACCAACTCAAGAAGGAGGACATTGTCCGTATGAGATGGATCTTGGATAAAAAGAATACAGCCCAGAAGGCGGGGTTGATTTTATTGTCCCTGGAAAAAAAAGAATCAGACAATTTCCTGCCCTACTCAAGGGTCTTCCTTGATTACAATTTCCATTGGGTCACTAAATTCAAGCGATACCCAGCACAATGTTCCAAGTGCTTACAAATGGGCCATTTTAGGAAATAATGCAGACATGCACCATGCTGCAGTAGGTGTGATGAGGAGCATATGACTAAAGATTTCCCTGAAGGAACCAGAAAGATGACTGAATGCGTGCATTGTAAGGAAGGATTGAGGAAAAAAGAGAATGGCATCAAGGATTTTCACAACTTGGTCTTCAGCACTTTATGTCCTTTCAAGATGTCTTGGATACAAGCTCAGAAGCCAAAACTCCTATCTCATAAATGGTAGATACAACTTATTCAGACCCGCATTCTGACAACCCCTTTTTTGAATCACCCCGCAGGATACACTCAGATGATCTGCTGCTTACTAATCTGCAAACACTACAGCTTGAAACCAAGGACTAATTTTGCTTCATGCAACTTAACTGCCATTTATCAAAGGAAATAACTTTAACCCTCTTAAATCATTCTACCTCTGTTCCAATTCTTCTCCTTCAAGAACCTTGGGTTAATCCCTTCACTCTCCTCCCCCCCCACCCATGCCCGCTGGCATATGGTTGCTGGCTACAAGCACAACCCTGTCAAATGTCATGACAGGCACAAATGCTGTATTTATGCTTGCAAATCCCTGCCATTGGCAGCCATCACCCAACTCCCAAGAAACTCCAAACACCTCCTGGGCTTGAAATTTCAGGGCCTGAAAGGAATTAGGATGACCCTTTTAAAACTTTACAATCCTCCCAGAACCAACAAAGGTCTGAAGGACTTGACTTGCTGGCTGGAAAGACACAATGAACCAAATAACAACTTGCTTGTTTATGGATGCCAACTTGCATCATTGTTCATGGAACCCACATGGCCATTTCTTGACTCACCAAGAGGCAAACAAATTCATAGGCTTGTGCAGCAAATTTGGCTTGTGGTTAGCCTCCCCTTAACATTTCCCAAATTTCCATTTGGCCAAGGGAAAAGGCACAAATATCAACTTGATATGGTCAAATTTTAAAGCCTCTAGCATTGTTTTGAAAATTTGAGCTTCAAATGAAAATTTTGGATCTGATCATCAAGCCTTGATGGGGGATTTAAGCCTGAAGGGCAAAATTTATTCTTGCTGTTGGGTCAGGCTGTCATCAAACAAGCTCAGCAAATCTGAGGTCTGTAAACATTTTGAATGTGCGGCTGGAGATATCCCCACATCAAATGATGTGGAATCTAGTGTGGTACTTCTTAATACTGCATTACAATCCACTCAACTTAGCTTAGGCAGGTTTGTCAGACACAACAAATTGAGTTCCAAAATGTGGTGGGATTTGGGAGTCTTGAATGTCATCCTGCAAATTCAAAATTTCAAAAGACAGTGGATGGTACACGCAAAAACAGAGGAGGCGTGTCAATGCTATAAAAAGTGGAACACCTACTTTTGACATGTTTTCCAGCAATTGAAGTTCAATTAATTGAAAAATTTCCTGGAGAAGTCCCATACTATGCTCGCCTTCCAGGCTCTGAAACAAACAAAACCCTCCAGCACTGGCCAGATCCTGCCACTCTGGAGACCTAATGGGTACTTTGCAACAGGGAAAGATGAGCAAGCCAATATTTTATTCAAAGGCACATCCAACCTCCACCAAACCATAGACCTCACCAACCTACCTGCCGCAGAAGATTTCTGGGCAGCAGTTTTCGAAGAAGTCACCTTGAATGAGGTGAACACTGCCATAGACAAAGCTTCCAAGAAAAAGGCACCAGGCCCCAATACAATTCATAACAAGCTACTCAAACTTTAAGCTCCATCTCTAGGCCTGCAACTGTTGACCCTTTACAATAAGATTCTTGCATTGGGGGTCTATCTGCCATGTTGGAAGCAGTTGGTCATGGCCATCATTTGGAAATCAAATAAAACAGACTATAACAAGGCTAGAGCATACTTGCCAATGGCCTTGCTAAATTCCCTGGGGAAACTCTTTGAACTGATCTTAGCTTGAAGAATGGTAGAATGGACCTCAAGGTCTGGTGCAATCTCACCCAATCATTACAGAGGCCGGAAAGGTGTAAGTACCAAAGATGCTGTCCTCAGATTAGAACTGTGAACACAAGATTGCTGGGCAGAGCAAAAAATTGCAGTGGCTCTGTTCCTGGATGTACAATCTGCATACCCAACTGTACATCCTGACAGGCTAGTACAAATCCTCAGGAGAAAAGGTTTCCCAACATATTTATGGAGGGTCATCTGTGATTTTATTTATGGAGGGTCATCTGTGATTTTCTAAGAGGTTTGAGCACCATTATGAGGCTGGGTGATTACTTTTTGGAAGCCAAAAAATCCCTTGTGGCTTACCGCAAGGTTCCCTGTTGTCTGTGATTTTATATATTCTGTACAAAAATGACCTCCTGGACCTTATGGGTGGAGCAAGTAAGGAAGGACTCATTATCAATAGGCTATGTAGATGATGTTGTTCAATTTACTGCCAACAGGACCATAGAAGGTGCTATTGAGCGCAT
Source organism: Puccinia polysora (assembly GCA_025617555.3). Classification (NCBI taxonomy): domain Eukaryota; kingdom Fungi; phylum Basidiomycota; class Pucciniomycetes; order Pucciniales; family Pucciniaceae; genus Puccinia; species Puccinia polysora. The sequence goes on along the minus strand of CM062637.1, from coordinate 5,336,498 downwards.
TTCCACCCTATTTTCAGGCTCCCTGGTCTGGGAAAGACGTCAAACAACTTTATTTGACAAAGGAAAATCTCAATTCATGGTTCTATCTAATTCCAGGTCCACACCTATGCCCTCCCAACCATTCCCCCCTGGGAAACACCATGCTTTCCTAATCCAATAATGTAAAATGGCTTGGGATAAACATTGAAAACAAGTTATTATACCACCAACACATTTCCAACATATTACCCAAGTTTCAGACCACAATACAATCCTTGGGACGCATGGGCAATTTGCACTGGGGATTATCTGAACTATACCAATCTAAACTGGTCAACACTGTTCTTATTCCTTGAGTGAAATATGTGGCTCATTTATGGGTCAGGTTGAGGAACTTATCAATGTTGAAATCCCTGGCTGATAAGCTGGACAGGATTTGAGCCAAATTTGTGAAAGGCGTCTTTCAAAAAAAAGGCGGGAAGTGGTTAGAATGCAACTAATCTCATTGGCCAATTATGGAAGAAATAATTAAGTTTTCCTTTCTTTTCTTCACTAGAAAGATCACCCTCAAAGGGGGGTCTGCTGAGATTTGCCTTGACCTCCTTCAAAGTTTAAATATGGAGCACCCCAATGACTGCACCATCAACAAGATAATCTGCAGGGACAGCTTACTCACCTTTTTAGCCCTCAATGTGGAAAAAATCAAGATCTTCTTGGCTGCCAAATTCCCCCCCCCCACCTTGCCATGTCTCCTTTCAAAATCTGGACCTGCCCAAGGACAACACAATCAAAGCTACCTGTGCTTTCATTGAACAGGTGGGCCACACCAATGCCCTCATATTAACTGATGGCTCTTTTGAATTTAAAAAGGTGGAGGGTTGGCCGCTCTACTCACTGGAACTGAAAAATCTCTCTCTTATGCAACAGGTAACATAGCTTTGCACTCCAATCATGAATGAAAAGTAATAGGCATTTGGGATGCACTCAAACTAATCACAAGTATAAATTGGTGCAAATTTTGCCAATTAAATATTTTAACAGACAACAAAGGGGCGATCATGAGGTTCATGAACCTACTGGATTCCAAGCCTGGTCAATAACTATAGAGAGTATTGGCGGATAGCAATATAGCCAGTAGGTAATTTGATTGATTTGATGGATTCAATGGATGAATAAAAAATGAATTGATGAATGAATGGACTGGAAATACAACTGGTTAGAGGGGGTATTTTATAGACAATATCTCCCTGACCAGTATTAATATGTACAAGCTAAGAGGGAAAGAATTGAACAATGCTTTTCTCCTGGGTTTATTTTTTTTAACATGGAGTGCATGAAATGTTCATTTGCTCTGATAGTAATTTCTATTTACATCTAATTTTGATGTGATTTTCTTTTCTTTATCTTTATGGGACATTTGAGAATTAAATACATAAGTGTTTCTTTTAATTGTTCTATTTATACACATCAAAGTTTATTTTCTCTTCTTCAATAGTATGATGTATGTGGTTACTGGGCTATGTTGACATTCCTGGAACACTCCTGTGTTTTATTTGACAAGTATTGAATCTTTGATAACATCATCATTACTCAACATATTAAGATGATTATTTTTTCTATCATGGTCCAAATTATCTTATCCTTCAATTTGAAATAAGATAAATTTTTTATAACCAGTATCATTCCCTCAAAAGGGATTACAATCTCAACACCCCCCCCTAATCCTGTAGGGGGAAACAACCTTACATGTTGACTGCTTCTCCTTTTAAAGAGATGTTACTTCCTCATATAGTTTTAATGTCGGGTTATCACTTTCCATATTGGATAAATATGTCTGAGGACATTTTTATGGGTATTTTTTACAAAAGTATGCCTCAAAATGATTCTTTCTTTTGCAATAGTTGCAAATCTTATTTCTGTTTTTATTTAAGAATAGTGCTTCTCATTTTTAATTTTCAGCTGTGATTTTAAATTCAAAATGATCTTTTTAAGCTTATTCAACACGTAATCAATAGAAATGATTTCATTTCAATGTGATATAATCCTAAAAAAGGATTCCAATTCTCTAGGTAATTTAATCAAGATCATAATTATCAAGGCTTTCTCTTCTAATTTGAAATCAAAAAGGCTCAAATTACTAACAGAAGCTCTAACATCTGAAATGAAACTTATTGTTTTGTGGAATTCAATTTTGATAAAATTAGAAAATGCTAAAGTTTGACTGGCAATGTCATTTGCAATGCTTTTCTCTTGTAAAAGCTTCCAAAGTGCTTGACCATTCATCTTAAGTGATGTATCAAGTGTACTGGATACATAAGCAAGGTTTGCTTCATTCAAGTTTCTAACTATAAGACTGTATGCATTTCTATTCAATTGATCCTTAGTTTCAGGTCTACTAGGATCATTTCCAAGTATGAGATCTAAGGCACCAATTACATCAATTTCAGACTCCATCATGGTAGTTCATGTAAAGTAGTTTTCCTCTGTAAGGAACAACCTTCTGTTGAGTTGGGTGTTATCCATTTTTATTTGATTATTATTCTGATTTTTGTCATCACTGTTAATAACACTAAATAATCACGCTGAAAAAATAGAATCAAAGCAGATAAAAGCAGCAATGGACAACAATGAGTGGTAACAAGCAATGGAAAGCGGCAACGGACAACAGCAAGTGGTGGAAATTGGGACAAGAGATACAATAGAACAACAAAAACAAGCAAGGGAGTCTTCAAACAATAAAACAATATCAAATAAGAAAACCGGTACAGCCAAATCAAGATGAGTAAGACAGCCAAAGACCAAATATGGAAATAAGCCACAAAAAATACAACAATGACAACTGAGACAGCCAATTGCAACCAAACCAAGGCAAGAAAGACGGCCAATGCAACCAAATTTAGACAAGTAAAATGGCCACTAGGAAACAAATGTAACAAAGGGCCACCAAGAAAAAATAAACAAGCAAAAGGATTAAGCTAACCAGGTTGATAGTGGGACTGATAATTTATCAGTGGATAGCAATATAGAAGGTAGGTAATTTGATTGATTTGATTGATTCAATGGATTCAATGGGTGAATAAAGAATGAATTGATGAATGAATGGAATGGAAATACAACTGGGTAGAGGGGGTCTTTTATAGACAAGATCTCCCTGACCAGTATGACTATGTAAAAGCTAAGAGGGAAAGAATTGAAAAATTCTTTTCTCCTTGGTTTCTTTGTTTTACCATGGAGTGCATGAAATGTTCATTTGCTCTGATAGTCCTTTCTATTTACATCTACTGTTAATATAGCTTTCTTTTCTTTATTTCTATGGGAAATTTGAGAATTAAATACATAAATCTTTATTTTAATTGTTTTATTTATAAAGATCATACTTTCTTTTCTTTTCTTCAATAGTATGATTTATCCCATTACTGGGATATGTTGATATTCCTGTAAAACTCCTGTGTTTCATTTGGCAAGTATTGAATCTTTGATAACTTCATCATTACTCAACATATTAAGATGATTCTTTTTTCTATCATGGTCCAAATTATCTTATCCTTCAATTGGCAATAACATAAATTTTTTATAACCAGTTTTATTCAATCAACAGGTATTATAATCTCAACACAGAGAAATGATGGAAGTGTGGTTGCTTCTAGGTTTGAACACAAGCCTTAATTTCCTTTGGTGCCTGGGGCATGCAGGCATACATGGTAATGAATTAGTGGATACTTTGGCGAACAAGGCAGTAAAATTGGGAAACCCCTTGCCTTTCACTATTTACAGTAATCTCACCAAAGCAAGAAGGTTCATATTGGACAGTCTGAATAAACCAAATCAAATTTTGAAGTGCCAAATCCCAAAATAGGTATCCAAGCATCTGCAGTCCTGAGCCAGCCTGAATTGGGCTTCTGTGGAATCAATGGCTACCTCTTCCAGATCAGGAAAGTGGCAAAACCTTCCTTCCTTCAATGTAACTATCAAAAAGAGTCTGTTACTCACTTTTTGAATTTCTGCCCAGCCTATAAACCTCAATGGAAAACCCTGAGGAAGGATTTGAGAAAGTGCAGAATTTGTTATAAACCCGGCAACATCAGACTTCAATCAGGAACCTGAAAGCTTGGCATGACTTGGAAAACTTTGTGCAATCATCTGGAAGGTTTTTTGCACCACCAAGCATCTTAATGTAGCATGCTTTATGTTTCTCCAATGTTTGTATCATTTCTTTTCTCAATTTAAAACAACCATGTTCTTTGTAACCAAGAGATTTAGCAATGACTCTAAATGCGCAATTTACATCTACAATTGGATCCCAAACCTCACCCAAGCACTAATGGGATTTCTTGGGTATTTGATTGAGGTATTTCAGATTTGGTTCCTATCATCAAAATTAACTTAGTATTCATTTTTTTAATAAAATCATTCAAATGAATACTCACCAAAGATGAGCTTCTGGTTGAGCTTTGCTGAACGTTGTCTTCCTCTGCAGAGGATTCTGATTGCAAATTAAGTGATCCCAATTCACTTCCATTCTCTTCCTCTGAGCTATGAAATTCAGATCCAGATTCTTCCGACTTTGAGTAACAATTCATCATTAGTTAGTAACTAAGTTCATTAAACCAAAAAAATGAACATATCCCAAAATAAAAGACTTACAATCTTTTGTCTTTTCTTATTTGGAGCCCTTCTAGTCCTTTTGACCCCCTTGAGTTGTTTTTCAACATGCTCAAATCAAGATGGTTCTTGGCGTGTATCTGTCAATTTTGGCTGGCCCCTACTTGATTGTAAGAATTTATGTTCAAGTCTTGGCTTTGATTGATATTTTGTAATCTTCCAAATGATATAATTCAATAGGCCACTTTGCTCATGATCTGGAGATTCCAATATCATTGCATTCACTTTTTCATGTAACTGAGGAATGCTTAGAATTTTTTCAACATTGCACTTGAAAAATTTAAAAGGATCAACAATTATTGAATTAGGAATTGTTAATCACATAGTGATTTGAACAATCCAAATTAAGCCAACTTACAGAACTAGAACTGCAAGGGTCATAGTCCAACCTCCACCAAGGATGAACATCTTTGGGTACCACGGATCCTCTGAATGCTAGAAAGTCACCTATTTGGTGGGAAAAGGGCAAACCCATAGTCTTGGAATATGACTTGGTGCACACTTTGCCATCATGATCACGTTTGAACTTCTTGAATGGTTTCATAATAAGCTGATTTGCCTCTTAAGACAATTTGTAACCCAAGGGTAACAGTTCAGGTGGAAGAACTGTCCCTAACTTAATTTTAGAGTTATAAAGTGACACATGAACCAATTTAATTTTATTTGAAACTGTTCCGTCAAGGCTTTTCCAAAAATCCAAAATGTTTCACAAAGAGTTTGCAAGGAATTGTTTGAGAGTTGCATGGGCCCCTTCAACCCAAGATGTTGTTTTATTTCCAAAATCTGGGTTTATACATGTCCACCCTGTTACAAACTTCTCTTTCATAGGGAAAATGTTTTTTTCCAAATACTCCAGTAAGTCCTCATAGTCTTTTAAGAAACACTATACAAGTCAAAAGGTCAGAACCCAAAACTAGGAAGAATAAGAAGCAGTGATTTGGACCTACTCTGATTTCTGCATCATTGGCCTCTGCCTCCTCCTTGGTCTTTGAGGCCCCATACTTTGGCCACAGAGTCATAAAGCTTTTCCATCCTTCAACGTCATTAAAAAAGCGTGCTTTACAGTTTGCTTGTATGTTTTTAGACAAGTGCCAAGTGAAAAATTGTTTTGATGACTCAGGGAAACTAGATTCAATAGCAAAAATCAGAGACTTCTCACGGTCCATCACAAATAATTTTGGAAGTCTCTCAGGATCATAAGCCAACTACTTTAATGCATTTACATATCAACTGTAGAAATCAAACGTTTCTTTTGTTATAAAAACAAGAGCTTTTGTGAAAGTTTTCCAATTGGCTGTCACTCCTACAACATGCAATAGCGGGGTTTTGTACTTATTTGTCTTATAAGTACAATCCAACATAGCAATATGATGGAATTGTTTTGAAAGCTTTCCCGCCTCTGGATGTGCTAATTACAGGGCCTCCAAGTGACTTTCTCCACTGAACTTTGAATGGTGAATCCAACTTGTTTCTTCAAGCTGTTCATAGAGTACCTCTATAACAATTTTCCCCTTTAGTTCTGCAAGCATCATATTCCGCTTAGTGTTATAGATTGTTTGGTCATCAACATAATCACCTCCATCAATCTTGCTTAATTTCCTCTTAAGCTGCAACATATTGAGCCCATCATTCATGCCTTCTATTGAATTTTCTAAGGCCACCCCCAAGATTATCCTCAGTTGAGGTTGTACAGAGGGATTTTCAGATGGTTGATGGTTATGTTGAGTTTTTTTGTAGGAGAGTTGCCACAAGCGGTCTGCCTTTGTGCAACTTGCACGGAGCAAAAACTTGCACCCAACCTTCCTTGTGTGAGTTTGTCTAGACCGTTTGGTAAGAAGTTGTCCCAAATAGGAACCATGGCAATCACAGGCCAAATTCACCTATTTATCTTTTTTCAATTTAAAAACCATCAGAGCGTAACCATGCTTCATAGCCCATGTTTGACAATAGTTTTGGGCCTCTTCACTAGTAGGAAAAGTTCTTACAGGAGGTGGTTCAAGTGGATCTGGCACCAATTCAATGGTTAGGTTTTGTAGTTTCATAAATACAGGCACCCCATAAGTTAGTTTGAATCAAATTTAATCTGTCAAAGGCATCTTTAACATAGAATGTTACTCAAAACCAGAGGTTGCATCCCACTTTGAAACATTTTTTTCCTCAATTGTCACCCTTGATGAGGATGCAATTGGGGCTTCCAATGTTTCATTAGCCAAATCCTTGTTTTCTTTTTCCAAAGCTTTGTTGATGGCACTATCAATGTAGACCTTCCACGCAGACATGTTAGAAGAAGGAGGGCTTGCCACTTTTCCCATGCAAAAAAATGCAATGGTATACTTCAGTATTCAATCCAACTTTCAATTGAACATACAAAGTTTTCTCACTTTTGAGTTGAGAAAGAATTATTTTCAGGTTTTTATATGATTTCAATTTTCACTTTACTTTCACTTTGGTTTCAATTTAAAGTCACTTTGAAATAACTAGGTGTGAACAAAAAGTCCCACAAAGTACGTGTTGATCCCAAATTTGGGTTGAGGGAACCCAAGTGTGGTCCAGGGCGTGCCCAAAATTCTGGCACAACTTCCAGGGGTTGCGCACCCCCAATAATGGCGGTTTTGAGCCATGTACCCCCGTACATGGCTCCAAATTGCCATGATTGGGGGGTAAACAGCTCCTATACAACCCCCTGGGGGTTGCGCGTGTTTGGAACGGCCCTTTGTAGTTGTCTATGGGCCCCCATGGCTCATTTGAGCCGTGTAGGGCCCTAAACAACTACCACACGGTTGGAGACGTGAACTTATCATCACCCTATCAATATTTATTTATAATTTATTTTTTATTTTTTATTTTTATTTTGAAAAATTAATCAAGGATTAAATTAAATTTGATTAGGAAGAAAAATTAAAAATTTCATCAAGGAAAATAATATCTTTTACTAAAAAAATCATTTTCTAAATGGGAAGAATGGATCACATTGGCATGAAAGTTCCCTCTGAAAAATGGAAAAAATAAAAATATGGAAGTAGATTCTTAATGCAATTTCCCTGAAAAATCTATGCCCTTTATTTTTCCTGGATGTCTAGCAAATATTAACTTTTCTGATTTGCATTCAATTTGTGGGCTTTGAAAAAATATAATATATGTGACAGTGTAGTTGTGGGAAGAGTTTTCTGAAACCCAAATGAAGTATTTTTCAGATTGTTTGAGGGGGTTACAACCCCTCAAAAATGCATCCAAAAATCAGAAGAAAAAGTGAATAAGAATGATGCATTGATTTTTGAAAATTGTGTGGGAAGTGTTGAAATTGACTTTGGAAAGAGTCTAGCCAGATAAATTGTGTTGAAGATTGGGTGTGGGGTGTTCAAAATTGAGTGAGGATGGTTCAAAATTTGATGGGGAGCAGAGGAATTCATTTCAAATATTTGATGGGGAGCAGAGGAATTCATTTCAAATTTGGTTTGGGTGTTTTAAATACCCCAGCTTTTTTGAATTTAAGCCAGCTGGAGGGGGAAGGCCACTGGACCAATTTTTTCTCCTCCTTCTCAAATTTCTTGTTCTTCCTGACTATAGAGGATTTCATACCACTGCAATATCAAAAAAATGAATGTCTCAAGATTCTTCACAAACAAGGTTTATAGTGGAGATGAGCTATTTTGTGAGGAGAAACATCAGCATAGAAACAAAAGTTTCAATTCATAAAAAAGAAAATATAATAAATGGAGTTTCCAAAATTGTTCTCCCTATAACTTCAAACAAATTGAAAAAATTAAAATAATTATCAAATTTAACTTTTACATTGTTTTAAAGGGGCAATTTTATGATAATTTTCTGTTTCCTTTTTGGTGATCTTATAATTCATGCTTTGACTCATAAAAATAATCATGCAAAGCAGAACCAAATACATTCAATATCTTTGAGTAACTTCAAGTCATTTTCCCTCCTAAAGTTATTATTCCTATTTCTCTGACAAGATAGTCTGAATAAAAAAAAATTGGATATTTCACCTAAAGTGAAACAATGAGGAAGAATGGATTTTTTTGGATTAATTAATCATTTAAAAAAAATATATTTTCACTATAAAGTCTGGATAATTACCATAAGCTGAAAAATAATTTTAAAAACCAATCAATTTTATGAAAAATTGCAAAATAAATCACACATACCAAATTTCCTTGTGCAAACTTGGCCCTAGAAAATTAACAATATATGATGAACGAACAATATATGATGAAGGGTTAATCAAAAGGCTGGAAATATGCCCAAGGATTCTAATTTTAAAACACATTCAAGGAAAATGGTAAAATAAATTTATCAAAAATGGGTCTTCCTATTTTGTTTTTATGAATTTTATTCAACACTTATGCAACATGGAGACCCCCAAAACTTCCTGCAAAATAATTAAAATTCTTTCTGAAAGTTTGGATTCCAGGGTATAATTCATTATTTAAAAAGAGCCTTGACATAAATTTCTCAAAATTGGCCTCAAAAATCAATGCACAATACGTTTCTTTTTTTCTAATTTCTGGGCAAGATTTTGAGGGGGCTATACTGCTTCAAAAATTCCAAAAAAAACTATATGGGGTTTTAAAAATCCTCTCTTTTTGAAAAAAAATTCAAAAATAATCTTTTTAAAGAGTACAAACATTTCATCCATATCAGGAAATATGCATATTTTCAAGACATCCAGAAAATCTGAAAGTGCATTCATTTCCCAGGGTAGGTTTGTAAAAAATACAAAACCGTAAATATTTGTAAATAATCAATTGGTTGATTTTTTTTCCAAAATAGAATTGACATCAAAAAATTTTGAATATTGATCAAGACTATGGTTACTGCCCATATGAAACCACTCTGAACCAAATTTCTTAAAAGTGGTAAAAGAAATATATGCCACTAGAGTATTTCTCCCAAATCTGGGGACTGATTGGTATTTAAATTTTTTGAATGATTTTAATCAAGTGGGAAATCTGGGGAATGCATTAAAAGAATTGGTGTTTAATAAAATTGGAAATGTAGGGAATGGATTAAACAAATTGGCTGTAGTGTATTGTCCCCAAATTTGGTGAATGGATTGAATAAAAAAAATTGATTTGAAAAAATGAGATATTCTTTAAATGTGGGAAATCTGGGCAATGTATTAAAAAAATAATGAAAAGAAAAATCCCTCAAGTATTTCAACAGATAAGCAATTAAACCACATCATATAAATCATGGAAATCTCATCATTTAATTTCAGTGATGGGTGGCATTCAAAAAATGGTGATAAAAATTTTTTTCAGTTTCAAATGAAATATTTTTTCCAGGTTGCAACCATGTGCTTTGTAAGATTTCTGGATCTACATCTTGAAAATTCACACTATAAATACTCATGGGATGAAACTGGATTTTGAATATCAAGACAAAAATTTGAAATTGTATAAACTTGTGATTGGTTATTTTTCTATGAGAATTCAAAATTGAATGGGAAATGTTTTAAAATCATTTTGAAAGGCAGAAAATCTTTATCTGGGTAAGAAATCAAGGTTACCCATGGGATTTCCATCACTCTTCCTAAGGAGTCCATCCCCTGTAGCTATCTTGGCAAATATCACCTCTGTTCCCAATCTGACCACAATCAATCAAGTTAAATTTTAAAGACCAAATTTGGTATTTTTGAAAGATAGAATAACACAATCAATTAGGTAACTGGTACCAAGGTAGTGGTTTTGTAATTTTGGAAAGACAATTTTGATTGATCTTTCACAAGAATGATATTGGTTATTTTAATGGATAATTGTGTGCTGAGGGAGAAGTATTATATTTGAAACTTCTATAATTTGGGACAATCCCCAACAGAAATTGAAGAATTTTGAAAAAAAGGATAACCTGCCACACGCAAATTGGAAGCAAAGATAAAAATTTTGAAACATCACCACCATGCAGAATTTATCAAATCAGCATCAACTACCTGAGGATGTGTCACCTTTTGAAAAAAAGAAAAGAATTTTCTAAATTAACCACCAAGAACCAATAATTTCCCCTAAAGGGTATAATAGAATCCATGAGATCTTGAAGTAGTCTTCCAAGCAAATAAAGAGCATGAATATGAGTCATAGGTGCTTCATCAAAGATAAAAAATCTCTTTTGAGATATCAATCCTTTTTGGAATGCTTTGATATTTTTGAAAAATACTTTTGATCTTCAAGGGAATTCAAAAGGTGAGATGAGTTGTTCTTCCATTTGGTAGATTCATGGCTTCTATTCCATTTCCAGAACATGCAAAAAGCTTTTTTCCTGAACCAACAGGTCATGAATAAATATTGAAGAGGGTTGAGAGTAATTTTATGCATGAATTAATATGCTTCTGTTGACTATTAAAAAAAAATTTATTTTGGAAATTCTTATTCATTTATAGCAGGATTTTTTTCTGCAGAAAGGATCCAGTACCTGGGGAATATTTTAACCTGCATTGTTTGATCAAATATTGGAAAAACTGGAAAATATTATTCAATAGTTTTTCCACATCTTTGAAATATAATTGTGGTGATTGATGTTAATATTTGATTTTTGAGAAATCTTGGATCTTTAATCTTAGAGTGAATTAAATCTTCCACTGTGAAATTGAAGCTTCATGAATTTGTTTTTTTAAAATGGTGATCAACCTCAAGTAAGCCCATGGGCAAAGCTGCCTCTCTGAAATTTGGATAAGAAATTATATTGATTTGCTTTAGGTTGTAAAATGCAGTATCACCAACAGAATTATTCAACAAAAATCTAAGAAACCATGTTTCTAAATCTGAAGGATGAAAAGTGTAAATTATCCCAATGGAACAACCACCCTGAAAGTGCTTTTTTTATATTCTGAGTGAATGGAATGTGAAGTATTGTGGAAATTCATAATATTTGATTCTCCTGACAAACCCATCAATTGGATTATTTTGAAATATTATGTGAGCATAGCTGTTCCTTGGGTTAAGCTTTGAAGAACTTCATCCAGGGCTTCAAATGACTCAAAAAGAACTGTTGATGGTCAGGAATATGAATATCAAACCCATAACTACACATATATATTAAAATTGATGCAGGGCATTGGCATTTTCTTAAAAGGTAAGGATGGTAAGGAACAACCCAGGAATTTCCAATGAGGAATTTTTTATGATTCCTCCTCAGTAAAATGGTAGTTCCATTCTGGTTTTTTCTATATATGGGATGACTGCTATAAACCCAAATTTTAAACAACATGTAGCAAATTTGGACGCAGAAAGGAAGGAGAGGAGGGCCTTCTTCTTTGTAGTGGATTGGAAGTGAAAAAGCATTATAAAATTTATAAGTGAAAAATCTGAAGTACTATATATGGGATGAAACCTTTAACCCCCAATGTACTATATATGGGATGAAACCTTTAACCCCCAATTTTAAACAAAATGTAGCAAATTTGGAACCACAAAGTAAGGGGAGGTGGGCATTCTTCTATGTAATGAATTGGGGAAGTGACAAAAACTCATGAAATTGATCAATCAAAAAACTGAAGTGTGTTAATTTCTGGGTTGAGGGGGAAGTAAATCAAATCAAGGTGGGATGGAAGGGGGCTTATATAAATTTTCAATATTCCAAAAAGAATCTTGAGCTATGTGAGGAATTAGTGTTTATTACATGTGTTTTCAATTTCCTCTGTTAAAATTTGTTGGCGCTGTATGTGTGTGATATTACAAAATAAAAATAAAAAAAAGCTTGAACTAAATGCAGAATTAGTGTTTATTACATGTGTTGTCAATTTCTTCTGTTAGTCCTTGTGTCCTTGTTAAATTTGTTTGCCCTGTATGTGTGTGATAGTAATAAAGAAAACTAATATATAAATAAAAAGAGTTAGTTGTAAACTATTAAAAAGAAATAAACACAAACCTTACATATTTACATAAATCACAAAAACCCAAATACATACAAAGAGTTAGTTGAAAAGTATTAAAAAGAAATAAATACAAACCTTACATTTTTACATAAATCACACAAACCAAAATATGTACAAAGAGGTAGTTTAAAAGTGTTAAACCTTACAATTTATGTACACACATTAGTTGAAAAAAGGATCCTGAAAAAAAAATCAGACAGAGAAAAAAAAAGCGGATAGAGAAGAAAAAAGCCAAAAAAGAAAAAAAAAGTGGACAAAGAAAAAAAAGCCGCTGAAAAAAAAAGCGGACCAAAAAAAATGGAAAAAACAGGACTGAACTGGATGCAAGAGGTACACCGTAAGATTGCAGAGAACAAAACTGGCTATTCAATTTATTTCAAGGGAGGTCTCCCAAGGAGGCCAATGTCAGTATTTTCCAACCCTTAAAAAACCAATCTTTTTATTATATTTATAGATTAGAGATAAATGCATAAATTCCCAATCCTTCCTGTTATGAAATGATTTTCTATTCTATTTATGTATTAAATAAATATGGTGCCTAATTCTTCTGAGATAATACAGGAATCAATTTGATGTTTGAATACAAAACCTCAAAAAAGTAAAAACAGGTTTCACTCAAAATCCCTGGGGCTAAACATGCCAGCAGGTGCAGGCTTTTTTTCATGTTGAATATTTAACTTTTGAAAGCCCATTCCTTGTCATTCTCCACTGAATTTGGCTTGAGTACTAATGAGTCCAAGGGTATCAACTTTTTCATAGAGAAATTGGAATCAAAATCTTTCCTCAACCCCTCCTGAGCATGGTTGAGCTCCACTGCAGTTGGTTAACTATAATCTCTCTTCTCCTTTGCCCTATTCTTCCAATGTTTTTGATATATTTTGAGCCATCACTTTCCATCATGAACTTGCCCATACAAATTTTTCAAACAGGTCATTTTCATGTTTTCAAGGAATAAAATAATATAAGAATTTCAAAAGAACAGAAAAGATTGTGTTAAGCAAAATGAAAAATTCCAAAAACACTTCAGAAGACAACCAAGGGTCAAATATTCATTCTTTTTGGGAATTGGATCAAATTCCTTTCCTGTATTCTGCTAATTGATATGTAAAGCAACTCTTAATATTTTGAGTGATTCCAAATTTTTTTCAGATCAAGTTTACCCAAGCTGAAATCTAGGAATATTTTTTGTTTCATTCTCCCCTTATCAAACCTTAATATTTTTATTGACAAGAAACAAAGATGTATTTATGTAGCAAATAAAAGAAAATATTGATAAGTATTAATGAATTCAACCAGGGGCACAATATTAGGATGAAATAAACTTTTCATCATGACTGCTATGTTTGTTGAAAGTTACATCCCCTCTGAGGATTGTTTGGATGAGGTGAAGCGGATAGGATTAGTGTTAGAAATACTAGGATGGTCATGAGGGTTCATAATTGATGATGCAATAAAAGGCATTGGTTTTGTGATGCAAGATTCAATTCAGGATGGTAGGTTAGCCAGAAAATACTTTGTTTTTCTTGTAATAAATCTCATATACCATCTGAAATTCTATAGGTGAGTCCTTCAATTATTTTCATCAATCAGGAGAAAAAATTTATCAGTAGTGTTCCAACAGTAACCAGATTTGTAGGAAAATAAACAAATGAAATGATAAATTTCAAAAATAAGCTTGAGAATTTATGACTTTCTCCTTTGAATCTACTAGGGCTAAATTGGGCTATCTTCCTGGCCAGTGACTTCATTTTGATGAAATATTGGGCTCCTGATCCTCAATTTGTGGTTTCATTTCTATTTCTAAAACCAGAAATTCTAGGTTTGCCTTTGTCTACATACACCTGAGGAAAGAAATGGGTGCAGAAAAATGAAATTTAGCTATCTTTCTGGCGAGTTACTTCATGTTGATGAAATATTGGGCTCCTTATCATCTATTTCTGTTTTCATTTCTATTTCTAAAACTAGCAATTCTAGGTTTGGTTTGGTCTACATACACATGAGGAAACAAATGGGGGAAGAAGAATTATTAAATGATGCTTGATTTGTAATGAGGAATAAGGCTTCATGTCAAGGGAGAGATAATTGAACAGGGAAATCTGCCCATAAGGCCTGGAAGAATTTTCTTGTATTCTTGGTCTGTCTTGGCCTTTTCTTGGGTCTGTATGTCTGTTTGATTGTTTGTATGGGTCTTTCTGTCTTTCTGGGTCTTTCTCTTAGTCCTTGTATCCACCGGTGTTCTGTACTGGTGGGGGTCCTGAGGTTTGTCTTGGCTTGGCTTGATCTTCCTCTTGATCCTTCTGTACACCTTGGTTTTGGTCTGGTGGGGGGTATCTGAGGTTGACTTGTTGAAAGATCCAGAGGAGGTTCTTTGTCTTCTCCTTCTGTGTCTTTATCTTCTTGGTCTGGCATGGGCTTCTCATTGAGCTTGGTTGGTGGCCTTGGTCTTTCTAGCTGGTCCTAGTGTCTGATTTTTGTCTTGTCACAGTCTTTCTGTCCACCTTGTTGTCACACAACCACCCCACGTACTATAGGGCAATTCTTAGATGATTGTGAGTGCGGAGGAATGCTGAGTGCAAGGGAAAGTGCAAATAGCAAGACTCAGTTGCGAAGTGCAAACTTAGTGATGCCACTCAAAAAACGGCAAGAGCAATGGAGTGTGTTCCAAGGAGGGAAACTCAACCCGAGTCCAATGTGATAACTTGGTTGTAGCAAAATGCAAGAACGTATGAAATTAACTAACTGAGGAGAAAATCATCAGGCAAGGGGGTAGCCCTTATAAGTTAATCCAAAGTGACTAGATACAACCTGATGGGGAAACAACTAAAGTTGAAGGCGGTGAGGCAAATGAGTGACAGGAACGGGATAGGAAATAGAGCAATAGTACAATCATATCTGAGGCCATGGCGTAAGTGCAAGACAATAGAATCTGTGTGTACAAATGTATGATGAATTGAGACAGGAGAAAATGACTTTGAAGGTAATACAAGTGAGAAGTAATAGTTTATGCAGGGTAGGGACTAGTCCAATTGCTAACTGTACAGTAATGATGGCTTAATTAGACATAGATGCAAACTAACAAACAGTGCGTGACCGGAGATGGAAGTCTGAGGCTGTTGATGGGCAAGGGAAGGAGATTGGATCTCTTAATAGATGGCAAACCGGTATGGAGTTAACCACGAAGTTTGCAAGTATATACTGAGTTGGTCGCCGAGATTGGAAGGTCAATGCAAGGCAGAGAAGGTAAGCAGATCCTGAGATTGGAAGGTCAATGCAACCCAGGGGAAGTAAGCGGATTGCACCATTGATGTTGTGCTTTATTTGTGTCATGCTTATAGACTGGGGTAGATGGTACTGAAGAGAGGATATGTCAAAGTGATGAAGACAATAATCCCTAAGTGCAAGGCGTGACAGTTGCCTGGGTATAAAGACGCAAGCTCCTGCAAGCGTTCAGATAAATTTTCCCATTGATTTCAAGTTGTTGATAATACTGTATACCCTTTATTATTATTTACTTCATTACTTGTTAGAATTATAAGTTAGATAAAATGTTGTCATTGTCATCCCGCCGTTGCAAAAACTGTATTCGGAAAAACAAGCGGTGTATCCCTAGTACTGCCGTCGAGGTCTTTGAGGCAAGTGCAAGCAGTGTTGTCTTCACAAGGTTGCTTGTACCTTTCCCATAAATAGAAAGTTGTCTGTCAATGCTCCCACGGAGTCATTGAGAGAGATGTGGAGTTGTAGGTCCGCGCCAAGGGTTAATTACAAGATACCACCATTGCCAGAGATCAAATTCCTGGGTACTTGAGTTCCTGGTGAGTACTAATTGGGACTGACTAGTGATAATAAAGGTAGTGAGTCAATTTCACTTGTCTTGCTAGTGTTGCCCTGTTTCCAGAGGTATACCACGAACACACCACCGCCACCACCACCTTATTGGGGACCGCCAACTGAATTTCCAGGAGTCCAGATGAATACCAAGGTGCAAGATGAAGTGCCAGGTGCGGAACCGGTTGGGGTCATAGCCAAGGAAGTGAGGGAGGAAGGAAGGAATGAAACGGAAAGGGAATTGGGAAAAGGAGAAGATGGAGACGGAAGTGGAGGAAGAGAGGGAACGGAACAAGAAGAGGGGGCTGTAATGGAAGGAATGGGAGAAGGGAATGGAGGAGATGAAAGGGATGGAATGGATGGAATGGAAGGAATGGAGGGCCAAGGCAAAGCACACCCTTTGCAAGTCAAAGTGCCAATTGAGACTGATGCAAGGCAATTGACGGGCAATGTTGGGGAAGGTTTGTTGGGAGACCAAAGGAAGAGAGCATACAAGGAGCTCTTGGAGGAAGGTGGATGGAATGCTTGGCCAAAGCAAGCTCAAATTGCAAAGTGCGAGGAGATATTCAAGAGGCACATTCTAACGGAGGTGCTGGTTCTTTGAAGAATGTTGTCATTGATAAATGATGAAGACCTGGATGACTTTTGATCCATGGTTGCGGAGTTGACCGCTAATTGGGAAGATGCAGAGAAAGAAATGAAGGAGAATTTGTAACTGTTATTATATATATTTTTTTTTTGTTGTATAAGGAATGGAAATTTTATTTGGTAAGAATGAGAGGAGGATGAGAAGAAGGAATAATGCAATGAGATAGAGGGGTTGATTGATGGAATGGTGATGTGAAATGGAATGGGATTGGATGAGATGGAATGTGGGGTGGAATGGGATTGGATGGGATTGAATATGGAATGGAATGGGATTGGATGGGATGGAATCATGATTTTCAAGGTTTACAAGGGTAGCTTGCATGGAAATCTCAAATCAGATTGGGAGAATTGCAAAGGTGATGGGCTGGTTCCCACGAGGTGCAATCTTTGTCGGACTGGAAGCCAGACCATTCAACAAGGTATTGAAGTTTTCCTTTGCGTAACCTGGAATCCAGAATACGGCTTACTTCCCACTCTTGATGATTGAGGAATGTGACCGGTGTGGTGTTGTATTTATAACCTTGGGTCAAGAGCTGCGTCGCAGGCTGTGCGCTCAGCAGTTGGGTAGGTTGGGCTCAGCATTTGGGTGCGCGCGGTCTCAGCAGTGCCTGCTGAGGGCTCAGCAGCAGCCGCTGCGGGCTCAGCAGTAGGAATTGCGGAGCTCAGCACCAGGTGCAGATTGGGTCTACTCCGAGGGCGCCGGGCTGCGACCCGCCCAGGAAAAGCAGACCAAGTGATGGAGCTGGCCCAACCAAGCTCGCAGGTGGCTAGTCCGGAAGGCGAGGGCGGGGAAATCGGGGGTTAGGCGCGCGCGGGCCGACTTGTGGACCGCAAGGTCCGCAGACGCGCGCGGGCGGGCGAACCAGGGGGCTCCAAGTAGGGCGCCGCGGAGGGCCGCCCCATGAGAAGGACAAACCGGGCATACGTTGATATTGAGGGGCATGGGTTATGGGGCAAGGAATGGAGGGGCAGGGTTGCGCTAGGGTTCTGTGCTTAGGGGTTGTATTTCATCATTCTTGCTTACTTGTGGTTTTACTTAGGTTAGGGTTGAGAGGGAGGAATTAAATACTTCACTCTCAACTACGGGTTGTAGGGGGGGATATCACTTTATCATTGGATTGGATTGGAAAGGAAGGAATTCATCTTATTCACACTCTATCACTCTCTCTCTCTCTCTTGACCGGCTGCATCCAATCTCCTTACAGAAGCTTTGATCAATAACTTCCGGAACTCAAGGCCAACTTAAGGGGTGTTGCCCCTTTGGTTTCCACATCTGTGGGTCTGGCCGGGAACGATCTTTCGTCAAAGTCTCTCAAAGGTACTCACGGATGCTACCAACAGCCGCTTCTCTTCCTTCCTCCTCCCACGGCCTCCGCGCTACCCCATGGATTTACCCGCATATTTGACTCAACATTGCGGAAGTGGAGCGATTCATCTCACAGTATGAAATGATCGCAGACTCTGAGAAGGCGCGCCATGTTGTCCTGTTCATCAAGGACGCGGAAGCACGTCGGGACGTTGAAGAGATGGGAGGCTACCGGAACCTGGATTGGCCTAAACTGAAGGGGAACATGCTGGCAAGATGGGGGAGGCGCAGTTCTTGCTTTTGGAAGGACAATCTGAAGCCATCCGCAGAATTGGGTTACAAGGCAGGCGCGCGCAGCGGGATCCGGTTGCAAGCGGAATTGGATTACACAGAACTGGAGTACTACAGGGCAGAGTATGACCCAGCCCCACCAACGGCAACCATCTCTTGGGCTAGCAAACTCACAGAGGTGGCAAGGGGCCTCAAGGCCTATCTGGAGAGTATTCAGTCTCCCAGCGCGTCCGCGCCCCGCATGTGCACAAATGGGGAGGACAACGACCATGGTGGCGACGGAGCGGAAGGGGAGGAGGGGCTGGGGTGAGTTGGGGTGGGTGGGGGAGAGGTGGATCGGTAGGGTGATGGAGGCAAGGCAGCAATGGAAGACCTCTGGGGACAGAACACAACTTGGGGGGGGGGGGATGTGGTGTCATATTTATAACCTTGGGTCGAGAGCTGTGTTGCAGGCTGCGCGCTCAGCAGTTGGGTAGGTTGGGCTCAGCATTTGGGTGCGCACGGTCTCAGCAGTGCCTGCTGAGGGCTCAGCAGCAGCCGCTGCGGGCTCAGAAGTAGGAATTGCAGGGCTCAGCACCAGGTGCGGGTTGGGCCTACTCTGAGGGCTCCGGGCCGCGACCCGCCCAGGAAAAGCAGACCAAGTGATGGAGCTAGCCCAACCAAGCTCGCAGGTGGCTAGTCCAGAAGGCGAGGGCGGGGAAATTGGGGGTTAGGCGCGCGCGGGCCGACCTGCGGACCGCAAGGTCCGCGGACGTGCGCGGGCGGGCGAACCGGGGGGCTCCAAGTAGGGCGCGGCGGAGGGCCGCGCCATGAGAAGGACAAACCGGGCATACGTTGATATTGAGGGGCACGGGTTATGGGGCAAGGAATGGAGGGGAAGGGTTGGGCTAGGGTTCTGTGCTTAGGGGTTGTGTTTCATTGTTCTTTTGCGTTTGTGGTTGTACTTAGGTTAGGGTTGAAGGGGGGGGGGATCCAAGTCCTCACCCTCAACTCTGGGTTGGGTTATAATCCATCATCAATCGATCTATCAGAGAAGAAAAGGAAAGGAAGAGGAAGGATTGGAGGGAGAAGAATACATCTCATTATCTCTCTTTTATCTCACTACACTTAAGAACTCATTGCATCCAACCTGCTTACAGACGCCTAGATCAATAACTTCTGGACCTGCGGAGAACTTAGGAGCGTAACTCACCTTTGCTTTCCACCCCAGTTTGGGAGGGGGATGAGTCTTGCCTGGGTATAGGACTTGAGCTGGCTCTAGGAGAGACACATGAAAGACTGGGTGGATACCTTTCCATTTTGCAGGTAAGGTGAGTTTAAAGGCGTTAGGGTAGATGACTGATTCTACTTTAAAGGGGCCAAGCTTTCTTTTGGAGAGTTTGCGTGTTGGGCGAGTACTGCAAATATTGCGAGCATCAAGCCACACTTGATCTCCTACTGCAAAGGTTGGAGCCGTAGTGCAAAGTCGGTCTGCTTGCTCCTTATTGCGCTGGTTTGCTTCTTCAAGGTTGGTTCAAAGTTGCGATTGAAGGGATTGAATTTGTTCAAGGTAATCGGTAGCAGGTTGAGAAGGTGCTATGTGAAGGGAAGAGAAAGTTGGGTTTCTACCATAAAGAGTTTGGAAGGGCCACTGTTTTGTGGAGGAATGAGTGGAGTTGTTGTAGGCAAACTTGGCTAGTGGGAGCCATTGAGACCAGTTGTCTTGTTGATAGGCAACATACATTCAAAGATATTGTTTGAGAATCTGATTAACTCCCTTGGGCTGCCTGTCTGTTTCCGGGTGGTACGCCGTTGATAAATTGCGAGTGATCTTCAAATGTTGGCATAGCAAGGTCCAGAAGCTCAAGACAAACAGAGATCCACAATCACTAACTATATCATCAGGGAGACCATGTTTCAAAAATACATATTCTATGAACAAGTTAGCTAAGTCTTCTGAAGAGGCCGTCAAATTACTGCGCAGAAATAAAGCCATCTTTGAGAAGCAATCTACTACTACTAGAATAGCATCATATCCACTCAAAGAAGGTAATTGAGAGATGAAATTCATAGAAAGCAAGTGCCAAGGATGAGGCAGAATTGGAAGTGGCTGGAGCAGCCCATACTTCCAGTGATTCAAGGACTTGTTACGATTGAAATCATAGCACGCGCTAACATAGTCTTTTACTTCTTTGGTCATACCAGGCCAGTAGAAGTCTTGTGCAATCAATTGGTAGGTTTTATCCTGCCCATGATGACCAGCAAGCGGAGAATTGTGCCGTGACTCAAAGATATCTAACTTAATGCAAGAACTATCTGGTACTACTATACGATTATCATAGACTAAGAAGTCATTATCATCAAGACTGTAACTACTATCTAATAAGTTTGCACTCTTGTGAATTTCAATGCACTTGGGGTTGTTGCTTTGAGCTTGTCGGAGTTTGGAAGCCAAATCTTGTAAGTGAGTGATGATCAAACTGAGTTGGGCAGATTGGGTTGAGAAGAGTGTCCTAACGTTTTCAGGGTTGTTTTTGGCAAAGGTGCTCCCCCCCCTGGGTAAACGTTGTCCCAACGTGATAAAGCATCAGAGACTACCGCTTGTTTACCAGGGCGGTACGTGATTGTAAAGTTGAAGTCGGAGAGGTATTTGGCCCATTGTGCCTGTCTATGCGTGAGGACTTTTGAGCTCATGAAATACTTTAAAGAATTATGATCAGTTAAAACCTCAAAGGATTCTCTAAGGCTCAAAAGGTATGAACGCCATTTCTTTAAGCAATAAACAATTGCGAGAAGTTTGTTGTCATGAATCTAATAGTTAAGCTCTGCAGCAAGCAACTTTCAAGACTCAAAAGCTATGGGGTGAAAGAGAGAAGTGGAGGAACAGAACTGAAAGATTACTCCTGAAATCGCATAGTTGCTTGCGGCTGTTTTGACAATAGTGCGAGCCAGCTCATTGAGGTGAGCGAGTATCAGAGCAGTGGTGAATGCTTTCTTCAGAGCTTCAAACTCCGAAGCAGCCTGTTTGGTAAAAACAAAAGGAGTGTCTTTTTGAAGAATGTTAGTAAGATTCACGGTTTTCTTGGCATAACGCTCAAGGAACCTCCTATAAAAATTACTGAAACCAAGGAAAACTTGAAGGGATTTAACGGAAGAAGGTGGGGGCCAGTCCAATATGCGTTTTCTTTTGGCTGGGTCCATCAATAGTCCTTGCTGTGAGACTAAAACACCTAGAAACCAAAGGGAAGAGGAATGGAATTCGCACTTAGAGGCTTTTGCAAACAGGTCATTCTTGCAAAGTTGCTGCAGCACCTCTCGCACATGTGCAATGTGATCTTTGAGGTTCCTTGAGTAGACTAGTATATCATCTAGATATACCATGAGGTATTTACCTACAAGATCCGAGAAAATGTCATTGACAAAATGTTGAAAAGTGGAAGGAGCGTTACAGAGGCCAAAAGGCATGACGGTATACTCATAACTGCCAAACCGGTTTCTCATTGCGGTCAAATACTCATGACCTTTTGTAATGCAAATTAGGTTATAGGAACCTTGAAGGTCTAACTTTGAGAAATAAGCAGCTCCATGGAAGAGGGTGAGGAGATGTGACATAGGCAGTACTGGATAGGCATTCTTACGGGTTACCTGGTTCAGTTTCCTGTAGTCAACACAAAGGCAAATTTCACCGTCCTTTTTCGGAACAAATAGGACAGGTGAACCGGTATTTGAATTGCTTGATTGAAGAAATCCTTTTGCTACATTTTCCGCAATGTAGTCTTGAAGTGCAATTGATTCTTGCATTGAGAGAGAGTAGATTGGTCCTGGTGCCGGAGGTGGGCCAGGAAGTTTGATCTTGTGATTGTAAGAAAGGGATGGAGGCAGTTTATCTGATCTTGCAGCTGAGAAGACATCAGAGAAGTCATGATAAACTGAAGGTAAAGACTCTCGAATGATTTCTAAATCTTCAATCTTGTCATCTTTGAGCCCCGGATTTGAGGTGCTTGCATGGTGCAAGAGGATCAGGGAGCTCAAAATACACCTTTTGGTTGGTGTCCGTTTCTCTTCAAAGGAACAGGAAAGAGGTAAGCTGGATAGGCAAGCAATGACTCCTAAATCTGAAGAGGGAACTTGGGAATGAAGGTCAGGATATTGCAAATCTCCTGGCGGAAAAGTGTCATCCAACTCAATGACAGTGTCAGGTAGGCTGTTTAATTCCTGTTTGATGGAAAGATTAGCGTTCTGGGGGTGCAAGGTTCAAAGGTTAATTACTCCTTCTTGCCAATTCACATCCGGATTCCAGTAAACTAGGAAATCATGGCCTGGAATGGTATCATCCATTCCGGGTATAGCCAAGACAAATAAATCCCATTCAAAGCTGGGGAAATTGGAGAATGCAAAGGTCCATTTTGCCTTTTGGGAGACCCAATAAGACGGTTAAGTCGCACTACTTACTAAATAGATAGGAAATTTATCTATCTTGGAACGCGTAAGATTTTTGGAAGTGGAAAAAGATTCACTGATGAAGGAAACATTAGCGCCAGAATCAAGTAAAACTCAATAAGGGGTGTTGTCAGAATGGAATAGGATAAATCTTGAACTAGGAGCACCTAGTGACTCGCAAGTGCAAAGATTTACTCGCGGTGATTTAGATAATGTGTAGTTTTCCTTGCAAGTATCAGAAAAACTAAAAGCTAATTTTTTGACTGCTTAGCCACTTCACGCGCTAACTGCTTTGCACAACTGTCAACATCATGTTTTCCTCCACAATACATACACAGCCCATTCTTCTTCCTCCATAGCCGTTCCTTGTTCCGTAGCATCCCGGTTTCTTTGTCCAAGAACTTTGGAGTTTTGGTGACGGTTTTCCCTTTTGAGTTGGAGTTTGAAGTTGGGGTTGGTTTGGATGGTTTTGGGTTCCTCGCATTTTGCTTTGAGGAGTAGTCCACCCTCGGAGCCTAGGTGGACGGTCCATGGTTGTTTTGCAAAGAGCAATTCTTGTCGTGATAGCCATTATCAAGCTCAATCACTCAATTGATTAGCTGCTGGAGCAAGGTTGTCTTATGCCCCCCAACTGCGAGCTTTTTGATTAAGCGTGCGGGTAGACCCTTTTGGAAATGGAATAGAAGAGCAGCCTCGTTCCACTGGATGCAAGACTGCAAGGTTCAAAAGTGAGAAATATAAACGGAAGCTCTACTGTTTTCCTTCATAACTAGACTATTAAGTTTGTATTTGGCGTTTTGAACTTCATTGGGGTCGCCAAACAGGGTGAAAAGTTGTTGCTCAAACCTGTCCCAGTTGTTGAGAATACACGTGGGACTGTTGTTGGACAAAAGTTTGAGGTACGGTTTGAACCACTGCAAGGCTCTACCTCCTAAGAAGGACAAAGCATACATAACTTTATGTCTATTGGAAGGGAAATTGTTGGAGTCGTTTGAGAAGATGATTTTACAGGACTGTAGGTAGGATCTAAGCTTATGAGGGTGTTCTCCCATAAAGTGATCAGGTTGCTTCATGCCCAGAGTGCAAAAGCTAGGAGTATTTGGACTAGATCGTGGGGCACCATGAGTGAGGGCCTGGATCAAAGTCGAAAGCAGGGTCAAAGCATCGGGCTTGGGAGCAGTAGTGCAAACCCCTGGTCTACCACGAGTCAAGGTTTCATCAGAAGAATGATCAGAATCTGCAAATTCTGCAAGAGGGTCCTCCGGAACATCCCGTGGAGGAGTCCAAGGATCATCAAGGGGTTCAACAGATGGCGATTTAGAAGGAGGAACGGGATCTAAGGGTTGTTGGGCCCAAGGAGCGCTGGTTCTCCCTACCCAATGGATATCATCATTGTAAGGGGCGAGGGAAGCGTTCCCGGTTGAGCGAGTACGTGACATCAAGAAGAAGAAGTCTACTATAGGTTGGCAAGCTACAATAGATGAGTTGAGTTAGTTAATTTACTGTCACACAACCACCACACGTACTATAGGCAAATTCTTAGATGATTGTGAGCGCGGAGGAATGCTGAGTGCAAGGGCAAGTGCAAATAGCAAGACTCAGTTGCAAAGTGAGAACTTAGTGATGCCACTCGACAAATGGCAAGAGGAATGGAGTGTGTTCCGAGGAGGGAAACTCAACCCGAGTCCAATGTGATAACTGGGTTGTAGCAAAATGCAAGAATGTATTAAATTAACTAACTGAGGAGACAATCATCAGGCAAGGGGGTAGCCCTTATAAGGTAATCCAAAGTGACTAAATACAACCTGATGGGGAACCAACTACAGTTGAAGGCGGTGAGGCAAATGAGTGACAGGAACGGGATAGGAAATAGAGCAATAGTAAAATCATATCTGAGGCCATGGCGTAAGTGCAAGACAATAGAATCTGAGTGTACAAATGTATGATGAATTGAGACAGGAGCAAATGAAGTTGAAGTTAATACAAGTGAGAAGTAATAGTGTATGCAGGGTAGGGACTAGTCCAATTGCAAACTGTACAGTAATGATGGCTTAATTAGATGTAGATGCAAACTAACAAACAGTGCGTGACCGGAGATGGAAGTCCAAGGCTGTTGATGGGCAAGGGAAGGAGATTGGATCTTGTAATGGATGGCTGACCGGTATGGATTTAACCGCAAAGTTTGCAAGTATATACTGAGTTGGTCGCCAAGATTGGAAGGTCAACGCGAGCCAGAGGAAGTAAGCGGATCCCAAGATTGGAAGGTCAACGCAAGCCAGGGGAAGTAAGCGGATTGCACCATTGATGTTGTGCTTTATTTGTGTCACACTTATAGACTGAGGTAGATGTTACTGAGGAGAGGATATGTCAAAGTGATGAAGAAAATAATCCCTAAATGCAAGGTGTGACACTTGTTTGGTCTGGTGGATTTATGAGCTTGACTGGATGACTTGCTGTCTGGCTGGTAGTCGGGCTGGCTGTCTGGAAGACTGACTGGTTTGATTGCTGAATGACTGTTTGTCTAGTTGGCTGGCAGGCTGGGATGACTGGCTAGTCTTCTGTCTGGCTGGCTGGTTTGCTTTCTGGCTTTCTGGCTGGCTATTTGAGGGGCTGACCACTGGCTGGTTGGCTGGCTAGTCTAGTTTTCTGGAATTGATGGCTGATAAACTGGGCTGATTGACTGGCTTGCCATATTGAGACCTCACTGGTTGTCTGGTTGAATGGCTGACTGGCTGGCCTGGTCTGATTGACTGACTGGCTGACTAACTGACTGTCTTGCTTGGACTGGACTTTTGGTTGGGGCTGGCTGGTCCGGTATGAGCTGACTGGTTTGGAATTTCTGGCTTTGTCTGTGCTGGATGGCTTGGTATGGGTTTTCTGGATTGGTCTGGGCTTGCTGGTTCAGTTTGAGCTTGCTTTCTGGTCCAGTCTGGGCTTACTGGCTGGTATAGGCTGTCTGGTCCAGTCTGGGATTTCTGGCTGGTCTAGGCTTTCTGGTCTGGTCTGGGCTTGCTAGATTGGTCTGGGCTTGCTGGTCTAGGATTTCTGGTCCAGTCTGGGATTTCTGGCTGGTCTAGGCTGTCTGGTCTGGTCTGGGCTTGCTAGCTTGGTCTGGGCTGGCTGGCTTGGTCTGGAATGTTTGGCTTGATCTGGGATGGCTGGACAGGAATGGGTTGGGCTTCCTGGCTGTCTGGATTGGAAACGTAGTTGCGTGGGTGTCTGCTCTGCACAAATTCTCCAAGTTATTACAATTGGGATAACTTGGTGGGTTTCTAAGCTGGTGGTGGTTTTGGCCTAGGCTGGTTGGGTCTGGACCAGCTGGTTGGTCTGGCTATCAGGACTGGCCAGCTGGTCTCTTGGTAATTGTTTGCCTCTTTCTGGCAACCAGTGGTTGCTTTTTTGGTCTGTTTTGGTCTGTTTTTGGGAGCTGGGTGATGGTTGGCTCTTTGGTCTGGATGGAGCTGAAGGCAGAGTTGGGCCAAGAGTGTGGTTGCATGGGGATCTGGCCCACAAAACTACTCAGAGTTATCCCAATTTGGATAACTCCAAGCTGCAGTGGTTTCAGGAGGAAACTACACGCAACTGCATTGAGTTATCACAATCAGGATAACTCATAGGTGGTTGAAATTTAGTTTTTCAGGGCAAATACCAAGAAATTGACTACTTTTTTTTTAATTCAATTAATTAATATTTATTTTTTGGTGAGATTTCAACACATTTCACTATCCAGTCCCATTTTGTTTTCCATTGAATTTCTTTGGAAGAAAAATGTATTCATCAATGAAGATCTTTGATTTTTTAAGAGTTTGGATCAAAAATAAAATGAGTTTGACATTTTATTCAGAATTGTGGAAAATAAATATCACTGGTGATTCTCCAATCAATAAAACTGGGTTCACTTGAATTTTCAAATGAAAGAAACTGGAATTAAATATGAATTCACCATTGGGAGAAAATAATACCACCAAGAATTCCAGTGAAAGTATACAAAATTTTATATCCCTTTGAAAAAAAATTAAACCACAATGATTTTATCAAAGAATTTAGGAATGAAGATATGTTGAATTATTTCAAAAAAATCTTCATAAATTCAATACGGAAAATGTTAAATTTGCAAGCCTGTGGTTGGAAATGGGCGCAAAACGCCATTTGCAACCCATCTGAGTCGCAAATGGCCATTTGCAACCCATCTGAGTTGCAAATGGTTAAATATTATATATATATTTAAATTTTTTTAACTACTATTTCTTTGATTTTAATAAAAAAAATGAAAAACAAAAAAACAATTAAAAATAATTAAATTAAAAATTACATTAAAAATATAAATATAAAAAAAATAAAAATAAATAAAATGAAATAAAGGAAAAAATGAAGAAATTAATTAAATTGAAAATATAAATTTAAAAAAATATAAATAGATAAATTAAATTAAAATTAAATAAATAAATAAATAAATATAAAAAAATACATTAATTCATTAAATCAAAAATAAATATATTAAAATAATATATATATGAAATAAATATATTCTACAAATATACATATATATATTTTTGCCATTAAAAACCCAAAATGGTTTTCTTGGCGCAGTTCCCAACCCAAAATGGGTTGCAAATGGCCATTCACAACCCAAAATGGGTTGCAAATGGCCATTCACAACCCAAAATTGTTTGCAAATGGCCATTCACAACCCACCTGAGTTGTGAATGGCTGTTTGCAACTGGGGTGGGTTGTGAATGGCTGTTTGGGGTTTCAAATTGCGCCACGCAACCCTTTTTAGGTAGTGAATGGAGGTTTCAAGGTTGAAAATTTAAAATTGACCATTCAATATATATATATTATTATTCATTTATTTGAATAAGACTTTATATTTCCAGTGGGATGTAAATACCTTATACCAAGCATAAAAATACGTAGAAAAATGCTATATATAACTCTTGTATGAGGGCAGATTTATCCATTTTATTCACAAATAAATATGTTTTAATTTCTCCTTTTTTATGATTCTTGAACTTGATAGTTTTGATAGGGCTTATCAGAGTTAACAAACCTGCCATTTTCTTTGACCAAACCCACCATTCTAATGAGGGGTTTTTGAAATACACACACCACCTAACTGGTTTATTTCAAAATGGTGTGTTTCATGGAAATGACAGATTTCAAACATAAAATCTGCAATTTATGCATCATCATCCACCCACCATCCATGGCATGCAAAACACCCATCCACACCTTGAAATCAACAAATCCATACAAATCCTATCTCCTTTTCTTCACACACATCTCATCTGCATTGCTTCATTGCTTCAAATCTCCATTGCTTCATACCTTGAAATCTCCGTTGCTTCATCAATTCCCATCTCCATTGCTTCAAACACATCCCATAATCATCTAATCACCCCACATCACATCAATGTCTTTCCCAACATGTCAAATCAAACTTCCAGGCAGAAAGTTAAAAATGCAAAAATTCTGACTGAAATTTGTTTATTATTTGACTCTGATTCAGACTAAAATATTGAATCAAATTGTTTAGATTTGAATTATAAAATATTCAGGATCCCCCTCAAGTGATCCCTATCTCATGTTTTACCTGATCTTCTGCCATGAGAGAGCGGATTCTACACCTCACACTTGCTCAATTTGAAAAGTAACATCCAGTTTTGAAATATGTCAGCCTCCTGGATGCCAAGACCCTTGCTATCTTTTTGCTAACAGAGGTTATGGAATAAATAATAAATATATTATTTAATAAATGCACCAAAACATGTAAAATATTTGGATGAAGCTATTGCAAGGTTGATTGGTTTGGTTATGATTTGATATTAGTAATAAATATGAATAAATTGATTATTAAATAAATTAATAGAGGGGACACAATGATATTGGGGATCTTTAACACCTCTCTTCAGGGAATACACTTTGAAAACACTTATACCTGGTTACTTTGGAAGCTTTAATTTATATTCTTAAAGGAGGTATTTCCCAAAGATACTATTTATATAAAATATATGATGGAGTGGAAGGGCCTTGTAACCAAGCTTCCGCTACAGAAAAAGGATAATAAAACTCAATTGTATATCATTGGATCCTTTAGGTACCTGTTTGGGACATGCACTGATGGGTTAAACCTATTACTGGGGTTGAAAAGGTTGTTCAGCAGTTTAAATTGATAAAAAGGGTTTTGGGACGGATATTATTAATCAGACTAAAGCCATAAATCACTTACTTATCTCTTGTAAGTATTTGATTACCTTAGCACGGTGTCTGGATGTAAATATAACTGGGTCTCTGGGTATCAATAACCTCAAAAGAGCTCTATATTTATAGCTTTTTGGGGTCCCAATTCTGTCCTTCTGGGGGATACAGGGGCTCAAAGGGACGGGTGCTAAGGCTAGCAGGGTACCAGTGGTAGCCTGACACGTGCTCTTGGTGCTGTAGAATGGGTAGCATCTAATTCCACAGGGTATGGGAATTATTCTACCTTTTGATTGATGTTTTTACGTGTGAATAACACTAATCTATCCAAATGATCATCATTTCATTAATTATCCTTCGTAAATACTCCCAGGATGTTAATAAGTTTTCTTAGTAGAAATTAATATGGGCAATCTGATGTCAGATGGGTTCTCACTATGTATTAGCTGATGGGAGTAAAATCATAATATTGCTTTTGATCCTTATTCTCAAAATTCTGTTGATTTACTTGAAATAATTAATTAAAAATATAAGCTATGGGGATATATGTGGTATTCTTACATAATCCATTTTCTTAGTATTTCACGGACATACTGATTTATTGATGTTCTCACAATGTATATTCAAAGTATTTTAAGATATTTTAAAAATTGTAGTTATCTTATTTTTTGACATATGTGGTATTTTTATTATATTTTATAAAAAATATGTAGAAAGTTTATTTAAGTATCTTTATATATTTTTATGTATTATTAGACTATCTACTATAAACTGGGACATTTATTACATATGTAGTATGTCCCTGTCTTAGTTGTAGCACTTTTACCTGGTACCTGGGCTTCTCAAGCCATCTGTCACTCTTTCAGTCTGTAGTCCCGCAGCTGCTTATCTGTCAGATGCCTGGGGCTGCTTACACAGCTCTTCAGGGTACGCAGACAGGGTGGCAGTTCTGCTGCTCAGCCGTTTGCAGATGTGCTGGTTGCCGTGGCTGTGTGCGGGAATTGTGACAAATCACATTTCTGCCTGTAACTCCTCTAAATCACAGAATTCTTTGATTCTGACACAAAAATTACAGGTGAAACCTATACGTGGGGTTTCATGTGAAATATTAAAATTGCCAAAATCCCAAGGCTGCGTCTCTTCATAAATTTTCATAAATTATTTAAAAATATAAGCAGTAGGAATTTGAGGTGGGTGTCAGTGAGTGACCCTACCTTACATTTTATGTAGAATCATAATTTGAAATAATATTTTTAATATTATTTCTCCTTTAATAAGATATTTATTTATTTATGTTATTTTGTTGCTTTTGCAGCTTGCTCTGAAATAGTAGCAAGCCAACAAAATAGGTAAAAAATAACATCACCATATTTTTTTGTTTTGGTTGTTCAACCAATAATCCTAGGCTGACTCATGGTTTTATTGACTATTATTATTATTTTGGTGGACTTAGACAATACCCAAAAAAAACTCCACCTCATACCTTGCCACTCACCAAACCACCCACCTCACCCGACCCACTCACCAGTCCACTCCTTCCTCCTCCACCAAACCACCAGTCCACTCCTTCCTCATCCTCAAAAAACATCCTCACCCACCACCACCACCTCACCATCCACCTCTACCTCAAAATACCCCATGATGTCCCTCCTCCTTGGTAAGTCCTCCTCCTCCTCCTCCTGCATTAAATCAATCAACTGATCAATCAATTGATCAATCCCATCCAGTTTAACCCCTGCCACCTTTGAAACAATTGATTGATCAATCATACTTTTAATCCCCCCCCTCCTCCTCCTTGCTTGATTGATTGCTAATCAGTTGTTGGAAGCCCCCTCCACCACCACCTTCTCAATTTGTCAATAAATCAAAAATTGATTGACTGATTGATTTGATATTGGCCACCCCCTCCTTTCCCATTGATTGCCTATCAATTGGTTGATTGATAGATAGAAAATTGATCACCCATCCTTTTACGTCACCTCCCCCCTCCTCCTCCTACTACTTGCTCAATTGATTGATAATAAATTTATTGATGGCCCCATCCATCACATTCTCCTAAATTAGCTGATTGATAGCAAATCAATTTAAGAATTGATTTGCTTGTGGCCAACCCCTTCTTGTCCATCAACCACCTATTGATTGATCAACTGATCAATAGAAAATTGATTGCTCATCCTTGTAAGTATTCCCCCTCCCCCTCCTCCTCCTCCTCCTCCTCCACTTTAATCTATGATAATGATGATTAATAAATTGGACTGGTGAATTTTTTTTGGTTAAAATAATTGACTGGTATTTTTTTTTGAATGTTTGTTGATCATCCACCTTGATTATAACATGAATAATAATAATTATTTTTTTTGATTTTCTTTTTTTTGGGCTTTTTTGTTGATTCTATGCAATGCAACACACTCTTTGACCCCTTTTTCCTTCTACACCCACCCTTTTTCTTGAATGCCCATTCTTCTTGCACTGCCCTCAAATACAAAATGAATTGAATCCTTCTTGATCCTCACCCCAATCAAAGTATGTGGATTGTCAGCTTGCTACTATGTACAGAGCAAAACTGTCAAATAGTAACACAAACTATGAAAAATAAGAATACCTCAATTAACAAAATAAGGAGTGAGAAATCCATAAATATTATTACAGAAATGGATTCCTCACCCAAAATTAGGTAGGGTCACTTACTGACCCCACCCTTGAATTCCAAGTCCTTATATTTTTAAAATAATTAAAAAGAAAAGTACTAAAAATTACAACACCAGCATGGCACTTTTTGGCCATTCTAATATTTCAAACGTATTGTCACGTATAGGGTTTACGCCTAAAATTCACTCAGAA
Organism: Puccinia polysora; assembly: GCA_025617555.3. NCBI lineage: Eukaryota > Fungi > Basidiomycota > Pucciniomycetes > Pucciniales > Pucciniaceae > Puccinia > Puccinia polysora. Next base: position 5,304,444 of record CM062637.1, on the reverse strand, counting down.
TTGAGGTGTATATTTTAGGAGTTACACTTGGAAATGTGTTATGTCACAATTCCCGCGTGCAGCCCCGCATCATTACATATCCCTACGTACTATTAGCAGCAGGTTCACGCGTACTAGAGATCCGCGCGCAGCTGATGCTGCCACGCACGCAGCGGATCCTACCCCACGCGCATCTGTACTAACTGATCCCCGCATTTGGATCAGTCGTGACTAATCTGACAACCAGGTACCGCTCAGAAGAGCTACAACCTAGTTGGGGTTGCCTAGTATATGTAAACAACGGACATTTGCATTACTAATGATATAAAAAGATCAAAAATTAAATAAAATTAATGGAAATTAAGTTTAAAACGTTTTTTAATAATAAATCAAAGATCAAGGATTACCACGTAAATCACTGATCCTGATCTTTGAAGACCACAAAACACTACAAGAAGTGTTCATAAAAATTATTAAAAATGATCTACATGATCAGCAGATGATAGAAAATCAGTAAACATTCACATCTGCACGCTTTAAAGTAATATCAATAGTACAAATAAAGGATGAGTACAGAATGATCAAATTTACGCCATAACAGATTAACAGATCCTGTGGCTAAAATAATACAGAAATCCAGAAGATCTAAGCACAGCTGATTGACAGCACCAAGTGAACGTGCTAAACTTGCCCTGACTGGCTTTCCAGCCTCAGCCCACAATCAGAACCCTCTCTATGTGCCCTGAGAAGACCAAAATTTTCCCAAAAAGGTATTTATACAGACCTCTTTGGATCCATTATTCCATCATCAGTTACCAGGAATTATTTATTATCAATCAGACCCTGTGTCATTGTTAATCAAGTGCTTATATGAAGATAAGCAAGTGATTTATGACTTATTCTGCAGTAGTATTATTTACCCATATTAACCAATCAACCATTGAAGTTTAGTCAAGCAATCTACCCCATCTGCTCTGAAACCCTTCCAATTATTCCAGGATTTTCGTGGTGAAGTGCTCAGAGTGAGTGTTACCCTTCCTGTCTATGCCATTTGTGCTGTTAAGCCTGGAAATTAGTGGAATAAGTCCTTTCTAAGGCACCCATATTTATTCCAAGGTTCTTCAACTGCCTAAGGAGGCCCCTTGAAGAGAGGTTGCTAGTCTGTAAAGATCCCCAGTAGTATAATACTGTGGCCCCTCTTTTATATTATATTGAAAACCATTTACTACCAAACCAATTAAACCTTGCAACTGCTCTTATTAAATCATTTATTTGAGCTTCTAAGTGTTTATTATTCAAATAATAATTATTATTATCATTCCAGCATTTTTATCACTCTCTGTAGCTAAAGGACTGCAAGGTTCCTGGTATCAGAGAGCTGACAACTGGGGGTCTATCCAGGAAATATCCTTAAATAATTAATTTTTTAATTATTTATTCCTTGGAACAGTCTATTTATTTTTCAAAATACGTTAACATACTTATAACATATATTTTTGATCATTTGTTTCTCTAGTGGATCTTAAGAACAACGGAGAATTGATCAATTATTATTTGAACCTTCTTAAAAAGAAAAAATAAGAAAAACTCTGTAACTTTGTCCCTGTTATTATAACTCCTGAGAAACAACAGGAGAAATTGCTTTATTATAAACAGCAGGTTATAAAAGACAAAGAACTTGAGATTGAAAGAATTATCAATTTCAATTATTTATTAAGGCAACATAAGGAGTGGAAGATTTATCAAAGGAAGCTTTATATTTATAAACTAAATAACCCTGAAGATAAAGAAAAAGCCAAAAATAATAAAAGTGATTATTTTTTCCTAAAAATCATTTTAACACGTAAAAATACAAAAAAATATTAAACTTATATTTTTTTGTTTTTATCCATCTCAGTGGATTTTGTTTTTGGTGATCTCATGGACCATGACCTCCTAGAGGACGTCCCAGACAGTGTACCATTGGACTTACCCTTGGATTTATCCCAGGATCTGATTGGAACTCACTAAGACCCCGTTGGAATACCCTTCAAGGATAGTTGTGACCCCAATCAAGTGTTGGTACCCTTGAATTTAACTCTAATTAAGTTAAAATATTTATAAAAAATTATTAAAAATATAAAACATACAAAAAATATTATTTTTATAATTTTAAAGTCTTTTTTCAAAAGTTTTGACAAAAAGACTTACACATTTTTTTTGGTGCTATGTATCAAAATAGGCGCAACACCCGTGCAACCAGTAGAGCCCTGTCATATGGATCTCTGCCCGGAGGAACCCGTGTGCGCAAGGACTCCAGTCGCGAGCGCAATGAGAGGACTCAAACCCGTGACCATAGCGTCACGCGGGACAACAATGGCAACAACCGCGGCCGCCAACTCGACCAACAGACCGTTGGAAAGCCATCCGTTGCCCACCATGTTATCCCAGGAGGGTACAGGTCCTCCTACGCCACCCCAGCTGGACTCAACCAAGGAGGAAAGAGTCAAAGTATTAGTGAAAGAGCACATGAGCTATTGGGAACAATTCAGGTTGGCTCAGACCCAGGAGGATCAACCAGGTATGAGAAAAGCCATTTCTCAGGCAAAGAAATCTCAGATTTCTCTGCAAATGTTGATCCCAAAGAAAGAAGTAGAAGGCTACGTGCAGAACTAGAATCCTGGGGATCAGTTAGTTTCCTTAAAGGGAAAGGACCCCAAAAAGAGGAGGTCCTCAGCCCATCAGAAGTTAAGGAACCCAAAGGATTGGGACAACATAATATCCTTAGCCCAGAAGTGGAAAAAGGTGTACCACAATTAGATTTAGAAGCTCTTGATAGCTTATCTGTAAATGTGTCTCAAAATTTAACTATTATTAGCCAATGCTTTGACAAAGTTTATCAACAATTTGACAAATTAAGTTCAATTATTATCAGAGTCATTGACACTCAGTCTCAGATTATGAGAATTGATGAGTTGGAAATGCAAAAAATCAAGGACAGTATAAGAGCTAGTAAGTTGGACCTGATGAAACATATTGATGAAAACCAATCAATTCTTCAGGAAGACATTCTTGGAACCATAGACTAGCTTAAGGAAGAAGTTAAGAAAACTAGTCCTACTCCTTAAGCTCATCTGACTAACAAAATTGACTTATTAAGCAACAAACTTGATTTAGAATTAGGTATGATTAAGAATGATCTCAGAGATCTTAAGATCAAATCTACTAACTCTCCGGTCATTGACCTAGAAGAAAATATACCTGCGAGGTTCACCAGTACTCCTAGTGTTCCTCCCAGAACCAGGATAACTGGGATTGAGTCTTTCAGACCCAGTCCTACTCCTGAAATGGTGCAGGCTTTGAAGCTACTTCCTCCCATCACTGAATGGCCTAAATTCTTGGGAGAAGGAGAATACAACCATGTCAGTTTCATTAAATTTATTGACTATACTCTTTCTTCTTATGAGCTCCCTGATGCAATAGCTGTGGTAAGATTTCCCAGATTATTTGAAGGAGTAGCTCTTGATTTGTTTATCAATAAAAGAGAAGAAGTTGGATCTTTATCCTGTAATTCTTGGAAAGAATTGATCAAAGTGCAGTTTGGTACCAGGATTTGGAAAAGAAAGATGATGAAAACTTTTGAAACTTCCCAGTTTGATCCATCCAAGGACAAACCTCATAAGTGGTGCTTAGACCAGAAAAAGAGGTTAGACTGTTTTTATCCTGATGCTGATAAAGAAGAAGTCAATGAAAGACTCCTCAATCTATGTCCCGGACAAATCAATCACAGTGTAAGGTGTAGAATGCCTATGGATTCAGATATTTCCACCTTAATAGGTGTATTGGAAGAGACTATTGATATGAATGGTCTTGATAAAAGGGTCAATAGACCTCCCAGGGAACAAAATACTAGGAACAGGGAAGAATATACTGCCAAAACTAAAGAATCCCCTACTACTAATCCATCTACTCTGGAAGCCAAGAAGACTCCAGAATCAAAAGAGAAAGTATGTTGGAACTGTAACCAAACAGGACACGTAAAACCTTATTGTCCTCTACCTAGGAAAAGGATTAATCTTATTGAAGGAGAAGAGTATGACAATCCTGACCCTCACCTTGATGATACTGACGGATCACTCTCTGATTGTGATATAATAATCACTAACCCTATCAATGTTATTGAAGGTAGTATTGAGTCTTCTCTGGAAATAAATTCCGTCAATGAGGATTCTAACTTACCTCAAAAATGGAATCCCAACATGAAGATTCACCACATCTTTGAGGCTAAGGCTTTGACTCTAAAACCTTCTGCCGGTTAAAGTTACACTTCAGGCAAAACATGCTATGCTACTGGTTTAATCCAAGGTTCCCCTGTTAAGTTACTTCTAGAAAGTGGAGCTTTTTGCTCTTGTGTTGGTTCAACTTATCTGGAGAAACAAGAACCAAACTGGAAACTAAACTTACTACCAGTACCTCAGGCTAAGTTCAGCAGTTTTAATTCTGCTCTCAATACTGTTGGAGTATGGTCTTCTGATATCATACTCCCTCACTCTAAAGGATCACTCAAACTGAACATTGAATTTGTAGTGCTCCAAAACTGAGTATGTGATTATTTTATCCTTGGGAATGATTCTCTTTGCCTATATGGTATAGATGTATTCCAAAGCAAAGGTAGATACTTCACTATAGGTGGAGACTGGAATAAGAAGTTCCAAATATGCCATTTCAATGCTCAAACTTCTGATTCAACTTATGAAAAACACTTAGAGAAGTTCAATCAGGAATACTTCTCTCAAGCTGCTGTGAATTCCCTTCTCAATGAAGAACAGAAACGGGATATCCTACAAGTATCCTTTGAAAATCAGAATGCTTTCTGTACCAAAGATCACCCCATTGGTAACATCAAAGGACAAGATATGATCCTAACTCTAACTATTAAGCATCCTTACCCACCTAACCTCAGGAGACCTGCTTACCCTTCTAGTCCAAAATCCAGAGCTGCTCTGGAAACCCATATTCAAGAATTGGTTGACTTACAAGTCTTAAGGAAAGTAGGCCACAATGATCAAGTGGATATTACTACCCCAGTAATTATAGCTTGGCACAATGATAAGTCAAGAATTGTTTGAGATTTTAGAATGCTTAACAACGACACCCAAGCTGATTATTTTCCAATTCCAAGAATTGACCATGCTCTGCATAACCTGTCTAAGGCTAAGTAAATCACTACCATGGACATGCTGAAAGGTTTTCACCAAATACCTATCAGTCCTGATAGCCCGAAATTCATGAGAATTATCTGTGATTTGGGAATTTATGAGTATCTTAGGATGCCTTTTGGTATTAAAAATGCTCCTTCTCATTTTCAAAGGATGATGGACATAGTCCTAGGATTATTCATCAGACAGGGATGGATGATGGTATACATTGATGATGTTATCATTTACTCTGATCATTGGGATACTCACATGGAGAAATTAAGGCTAGTCCTCAAAACCATCTCTGCCGTAGGATTGAAAGTATCAATGAAAAAGTTTAACTTTGGCTACAGAGAACTCAAAGCCTTAGGAAACATTGTCTCTGGACTAACCTTAGCTGCTGACCAAAACAAGATAGCAGCAGTAATGAATAGGCCTATGCCTCAGAATAAAACTGAACTCCTATCCCTCATCAGATTCTGAAGCTACTATAGGAAGTATTTACCAAAGTTTTCTCTTCTAACCAAATGTCTGTATGAGATCTGCAACAAAACCACCATGTTTGAAATGAATCATGACAGAGTCAAGAACTATGAGGAACTCAAGATGGCAATGACTTCAGCTCCAGTACTGATCCAGCCAGATTACTCTAAACCTTTTAAGCTCTAAATAGATGCCAGCATGGAAGGGCTAGGAGCTGATTTACACCAGGAAGTCATAGAATATGGTAAACCAGTGGAAAAACCTATACTCTTCATATCCAGACAAATTAAAGACACTGAGAAAAGGTACGGTGCAAGCCAAATGGAATGTCTGGCCTTAGTATGGGCTCTAGAGAAACTCCATTATTACTTAGAAGGCACCAACTTCACTGTTATTACTGACTGCAACGCTTTCAGGACATTAATGAACATGAAGACCCCTAGTAGGCACATGTTGAGATGGCAGATAGCTATACAACAGTACAGAGGACAGATGAACATAGTTCATCAAGCTGGGACTAAACACCAGAATGCTGATAGTTTAAGCAGGAATGCGTTACCCAATGACCCAAGTAACCCTGCCTATTATCCAGAGGATAATGATATCTTCCCTATCCTTAATATTAACAGGTTAAACATTGAAGCTCCTATAATGGGAATCCACATTTGTGAACTGAATGAATCATTGTTCAACTCTATCAAAGAAGCCTAAAGTTCTGGCATAAAGACTCTGATCACTATTATGGAAAGTACTTCTCCACCCCCTGAATTAATCAATAGCCTATCTGAACCTCTTTTGAAACCATACAAAGCCAGAAGGTTCCCCATATGGGATGGTCTGGTATACTATAGGCATCAACATTCAAGTGTCATAGTCTTAACTAAGGATGACCATATCAAACATGTTCTGGATGAGTGCCATGATAACTGCTCATCTGGTCATTTGTCTGCTGATAGAACCTTGGATAAGGTTAAACAAACTGCTTGGTGGGTTAACTGGAGAGAATCCACTATACAGTACATTACCAGTTGTGAAACTTGTCAGAAGTCCAACAGGACTACTGGGAAACGGTTTGGACTACTGCAAAAGATTTCTGAACCCAAGAAAAGATGGGAGATCATCAATATGGACTTTGTAACTGGACTACCACCAGGAGGAGCCTATTTCTAAAACTCAGTCTTGGTCATTGTGGATAGGTTCTCCAAGAAAGCAAAGTTCCTACCTAATCACAAGGAAGACACTGCTATGGAAGTTGCCCTATTGTTTTGGAACAGACTCATTGCTGATGTTGGAGTTCCCAAGATTATTATCAGTGACAGAGATCCTAAATTTACCTCTGAGTTCTGGAGGAATCTACATGATATGCTTGGAACCACCTTAGCCTTCTCTACCGCTTATCACCCTCAGACGGATGGATTAGCTGAAAGGATGATTCAGACCCTGGAAGACATGCTCAGGGGATTCTGTGGCTTTGGAATAGAATACAAGAATTCTGACGGTTATTGCCACAATTGGGTTAGCCTTTTACCTGCACTGGAGATGGCCTACAACAGTAGCAAGCACTCTACCACTAAGGAAGCACCTTACATACTGGAAAGAGGATGGATTCCTAGATTACCCAAGGATAACCTTAACCACCAGCTAACCAATATTCACCCTACATCAATTGATTTCAAAAACATGATAGATGTAGCCAACAAACATGCCTTTAAGTGTGTCCAAGATGCTGTGGAGTATAACCAGCAAAGGTGGGATAAAACCCATAAGGAACCTGATTTCAAAATTGGTGATCAAGTCTTGATCTCTACCACTAACTTTACCAACTTGGGTGGAAATAGAAAGCTTAGACCAGCTTTTGTTGGACCTTACACCATCAATAAACTTCATGGCGAAAATGCTGTGGAAGTAATCCTCAGTGATGAGCTTTCTAGGAAACATCCAGTCTTCCCAGTAAGCCTCATGAAACACTACCACCCAACAAACGGAGAACATACTCCTTCACCTGAAATAACTGTCACAGAAGAACCTGAAAAGGACAAAGGGAAAATTAGAAAGATCCTTAAGGATAAAAAAGATAGGATCAATGGAAAAGACATCAGACTCTACCTGGTTAGATACAAAGGAGAATCAGCTGATAAAGATGAATGGTTGCCTCAGCATAATATCCCTGACGGACCTATACACCTGAGGAACTACAGAGCCAACAGGAGGCATTAAACCAAAATTTTTTTTCAGATATAGACATATCTTGGAGTGGGGGAATGTCAGCTTGCTACCATGTACAGAGCAAAACTGTCAAATAGTAACACAAACAATAAAAAATAAGAATAACTCAATTAAAAAAATAAGGAGTGAGAAATCCATAAATATTATTACAGAAATGTATTCCCCGCCCAAAATTAGGTAGGGTCACTCACTGACCCCACCCTTGAATTCCAAGTCCTTATATTTTTAAAATAATTAAAAAGAAAAGTACTAAAAATTACAACACCAGTATGGCACTTTTTGGCCATTCTAATATTTCACACATATTTTCACATAAAGGGTTTACACCTAAAATTCACTCAGAATTGAGGTGTTGTGTATATTTTAGGAGTTACACGCGGAAATGTGTTATGTCACAATTCCCGCGTGCAGCCCCGCATCATTACATATCCCTACGTACTAATAGCAGCAGTTTCCCGCGTACTAGAGACCCGCGCGCAGCTGATTCTTCCACGCACGCAGCGGATCCTACCCCGCGCGCATCTGTACTAACTGATCACCGCGTCTGGATCAGTCGTGACTAATCTGACAACCAGGTACCGCTCAGAAGAGCTACAACCTAGTTGGGGTTGCCTAGTATATGTAAACAACGGACATATGCATTACTAATGATCTAAAAAGATCAAAACTTAAATAAAATTAATGGAAATTAAGTTTAAAACATTTTTTAATAATAAATCAAAGATCAAGGATTACCACGTAAATCACTGATCCTGATCTTTGAAGAACACAAAACACTACAAGAAGTGTTCATAAAAATTATTACAAATTATCTAAAGGATCAGCAGATGATGGAAAATCAGTAAACATCCACATCTGCACGCTTTAAAGCAATATCAATAGTACAAACAAAGGATGAGTACAGAATGATTAAATTTACGCCATAACAGATTAACAGATCCTGTGGCTAAAATAATACAGAAATACAGAAGATCTAAGGACAGCTGATTGACAGCACCAAGTTGACGTGCTAATCTTGCCCTGACTGGCTTGCCAGCCTCAACCCACAAGCAGAACCCTCTCTACGTGCCCTGAGAAGACCAAAATCACCCCAAAAAGGTATTTATACAGACCTCTTTGGATCCATTATTCCATCATCAGTTACCAGGAATTATTTATTATCAATCAGACCCCGTTTCATTGTTAATCAAGTGCTTATATGAAGATAAGCAAGTGATTTATGAATTAGTCTTCAGTAGTATTATTTACCTATATAAACCAATCAACCATTGAAGTTTAGTCAAGAAATCTACCCCATCTGCTCTGAAACCCTTCCAATTATTCCAGGATTTTCGTGGTGAAGTGCTCAGAGTGAGTGTTACCCTTCCTGTCTAGGCCATTTGTGGAATACGTCCTTTCTAAGGCACCCATATTTATTCCAAGGTTCTTAAACTGCCTAAGGAGGCCCCTTGAAGAGAGTTTGCTAGTCTGTAAAGATCCCCAGTAGTATAATACTGTGGCCTTTCTTTTATATTATATTGAAAACCATTTACTACCAAAACAATTAAACCTTGCAACTGCTCTTATTAAACCATTTATTTGAGCTTCTAAGTGTTTATTATTGGAATAATAATTATTATTATCATTCCAGCATTTTTATCACTCTCTGTAGCTAAAGGACTGCAAGGTTCCTGGTATCAGGGAGCTGACATGGATGGGAGGAAAAAAGATGGGAGGTGATGATTTGATAAACATACAGAGAGGTGGAAAGAATAAAGATTTTCAGTGAAAGATGGTTCAAAAGAGAGATTTCAAAATCTCTTTGGAAATAGCAGAGGAGCGGATTAATGAAAATTTTGTGTGGTCTGGAAAAAAAAATACAAACTTTTGATCTGTATCCTGCCTCTGTCTCCCAAAAGAAAAAGAAAAATCAAAAGCCCTTCCCCAAAGAGTTGGAACAAGCCAAAGAGAGGATCAAACAGTTCTATTTCTTCAGTTCTGGGAAACTAATTGTTCTTGATGAATCCAATCAAAATTCTCTCATTTGTATCATTAAGTTTTTGCCTTTGAATAAACTCTGGTGGGGTCAAAAATAGTCTCAAATGTTGTTTTAATCAAAAATATTTTTTTTTGTTTTTCTATTCAATATTTTTTTATTCAAGTAAATATATTTACAAGCCAAGAAACTGAGTAATCTGCTGTATTTCTTCCACTTTTATGCTGCTAACAATACATGACCTGGCTACAGATAACCTTTCTTTTTTTACCATGGCCAGTAAATCCCTTTACTTTTCCAGTCAATCTTCCTGTTGATCCTTCTCCTTTTCTTCTTTGTGAAACTCTAACTCAGCCTGTTTCAATCTCTACTTGGAACCCAATTTCTGTTGATGTGCCACCCTCTCAGCTTTCTGCTTTTGACCACCAATAGTCAGTTTATGATCCCACCTTTGCTTTTCAAATTCAAGTCTCTCTGATTCTATTTGTAATTTCACCGTTTTTTTGTAGGGGAATATCAATTAACTTAATTTCAAAAGCAAGTAGATATGATTGATGCACTGGCTTGAATCTTGCTTCTACATGATATCTCAAAAGCCAGAAACATTGGAAGCTTTTCTCCTCTTTTGAAGGCTTTTGGGGTTGATGTTTATTGAATTTGAGGCCTTTTGCTTTCCCTTTGAAGAGGAGGTTTGTGTGGGAGAATCACCACTTTTATTTGAAGGTGATGTGGGAGGCCCAATTGGCTTGTGTTTTGAGCCATTCAGGAAATGATGATGCTGTTTTTTTACATTATAAATCAGTCAGGATTAAAAAGAAAAGAAAATAGATTGCTTCCATACTTGAACAGATGTTTATTGTAATGTAAATACTGGAATATCCTGCTCCCCATTGGTCAAGTTTTCCAGTTCTTCCACCTCAGGAAGGGAAAAATCCAAAGAGGTAAGTGAGGGATCTGAGAAAGGGTTTAAAGGTTTGATCAATGCTTATCTGGAAATGATTGGAGCTGGTTTTGTTAGAATATACTCCTCCACATTAGATTGGGGAAAATCAAAGGTTTAATAAGGATCATTGTTTCTTGGCAAAGAATCCACAGCCGAGTACTCAGAATCAATGGAATCAGATGGTTGGGCATCAAAGTCAGCTAAATGGGAAATGTTGGCCTTCTTTCCAAATATTTCATCCAGTTGAATATAAAAAGGACAGATGAAGGCCAACTTATCAACTACAAAGTTGATTCCCTTGGCTTTATTGGAGTTGGTGATGCCAAAGCCAGTGGAGATTGAAATTGAGTGAGCGTTTTTGTACTTGGATCAATAGCTCTTGAATCACTCCCTCATCTGTTTGGATGAAAGATCCAGCCTAACTTTTGTTTTATTCATTATTTCATTGGCCTTCAGGAGATAAACATTAACCTTAGAGGATGGAGGTTGGCCATATTGTGTTTCATTGTTGGATCCAAAGCAAGCATCATAGTTGGAGAGAATTTTGAGCCAGTTTACCAGGATGATGTGATAAGCTCTCTTGAGCTGACTTGAGCATATGGAATTTGATGGGGGATGATTTTTTGTTGTGGAGTTCCTGGGGGATGTTTGCTTTGGTGCATTTGATTTTTGCGTGGACTTGCAGGGGGAGGTTTTCTGAGAAGCCATTTGAAAAGAGTAAGAGGGATCAATGGATGAAGGGATGAGAGCAATAAAGTGAATGGAGTGAGGAAGTGATGATAGTGAGGAAGTGATCAGAGTGATGAATCAGATTTTTCCAATGAGGTTTGAGGTAGAAAGAAGTGGGAAAACAGGGGTGTATGACATGGAAAAATACATGGAGGGATATATGGACCAATGTGTGGTTGAGGTTTCAAAAAAAATTAAATACTTTATCTGAGAAACAAATTATTTTCAGGTAACTCTGAAATTTCTGATGTGAATTAAGTGGGTTTATTTGATTAATAATGGTGTGTTAAAAATTGGGGCATTTTGCAAAAACCTGCCATAAAAAATATGGAGGGTGCGCTGACTGATACACCCTAATTTTGGAGTTATGAAAAATATTTTAATTTTTATGATGTATTGGGGTGTATCAGATGTAGAAAACCCACAATGTTCTATTCAAAAAACCTTCCATTTTAATGGTGGATTTCTGAAATAAACATACCCCCTAACTGGTGTATCTTCAAAATGGAAGGTTTCATGGAAATGGAAGATTTAAAGTATCAAACCCGCGATTTATTTATCTTCATCAATCACCATGAAAGAAATCAGAAAAAAACCTCCACATCATCCAATTTTCATCTCAATTACACAAACCACTCAAAAAAATCATACACTCTCCCCTGTAGAAATCCATAGACCCAAGGTAGAGGTTTTAAAATAGAACTGCAGAAAATATCATTGGAACATGAGGTGTCTCAAGCTGAAAGAGCATACTGGGAACACCAGTAAATTCAAATTTACATTGATCCTGTAGCTGATCCAAGTCAATGACTGAACTAGAATCCAAGTAAAAAATACCCAGAGGAACCAGAGCTTGGTTTTTTAGTGTTAGAATCAAGGTAGGAGTGACTTGGATCTGTTGAGCTGATTATAATTGACTGATAATCAGCAAGATCTCATTATTTCCCTGGTTTTTTTCAGAAAAGCAGGTTCACCAAGGAAAGCTACTTTCAAGGATGGGAGATTGTGATTTAGCGTTTCTTTGATCTCTGAACTCTTTTTGAATCTTCAATAGATGTAACCTCTGTGAGAAGCTTATATCAAGTACCAGCAAAGACGCAAAGGGTTCATGGAAGTCATTCCTCAAGGATTTGAATACAGTCACCTTTTATGGGAGATTATTTTAGGCTACATAGGATGCTAGATAGTGTGAATAGATGGACAAAATAGGGTATTGGTTTGGTATATCAAGCTACTTGAGGAATTCTTTGGCTGATTTTAAAGATACTAAAATCAACTCAGTGGAAGTGATTCAACTACTTTTGGATGGAGGGATGAGAGGATGATGATGATGACGAAAAATCAATTATAAAAGAAGGAGGGATGATGATAAAGTACAAAACTACTAGCAAAACAATTTTTTCAGGTTATTTGAGAATTTTGGAGGGTCATTGTTGGTGTTTTGATCAATGGTTGAGATAACAAGGATGAATTAATAGGGGGGTTTTGAGAATTATGGTTGTTGATTCTGATTTCAGTCTTAGGGTTTGAATATGTTGAGATTTTATAATCAAAAATCCTGGAGGCTGTTTGGGTGGGCTTGATGCAGATTTGAGATGGACCAAGATGATTGTTGAGATTGACAAGGTTGAGTGGGTGGGAGAGGGAGTTAGCAGAAAGTTTGAACATGATGAAAAAAGGGATTCAATAAGCTGATTAGGTGATGATAGATTGGTAGAGTAGGTGGATGAAGTGATGATCTTTATTTTATTGATCCCAGCCTATATAGGCCAGGCTGAAAGTGTTTTTTTAAAAAAAAACATAATTTAATATTTATTTCACAGAAAAGACTAAGTTCTGATAATGAATATATGTTTCTTTGAAATTCTGAAAATAAAGAAATTTAAAATAAAAGGGAGAAAGCTTATGATAAAAGAAAGGAGAAGAGAAAAAGAGAACAAAGGAGAAGGAAAAGGACAAAAAGAGGTACAAAGAAAAAAGGGGAAAAGGAAAAAAAGAGTAGAGTAAAGCTCTAGGAGAGTCAGAGGTTAATGAAACT
>CM062637.1:5160894-5285894 GCA_025617555.3 Puccinia polysora | reverse complement strand
AGGCAGGTCCCTTGTGGCAAATCTCCTATAAAGAAACACAACATAACCATCAAACATCTGAAAATGCCTCTGTGCATCCTCAACTGAGGAGGATTACTGGCCAAGCCTTGGATTTACTTAAGGAAGGCATGAAAGATGGGCTCAATATGTTACAACTTAAGAGAAAATTGAGCAAGATTGATGGGCAGGATTATGTTGATGACCAAACAATCTATAACACTAAGCAGAAGGTAACGCTTGCAGAACTATAGGGTAAAAGTTTTATGGAGGTACTCTATGAACAGCTTGAAGAAACAAGTTGGATTCACAGGTCAAAGTTCAGTGGAGAGGGTCACTTGAAGGCCCTGTACTTAGCACATCCTGAGGCAGTAAAGCTTTCAAAAAAATTCCATCATATTTCTATTTTGGATTGTCCTCATAAGACAAATAAGTACAAAACCCCACTATTGCATGTTGTAGGAATGACAGCCAATCGGAAAACTTTCACAAAAGCTCTTGTTTTTATAAAAAAAGAACTGTTTGATTTCTACAGTTGGTCTGTAAATGCATTAAAGGAGTTGGCTTATGATCCTGAGAGACTTCCAAAAGTTTTTGTGATGGACCGTGAAAAAGCTCTGATTTGTGCTATTGAATCTAGTTTCCCTGAGTCACCAAGACAATTTTGCACTTGACACTTGTCTAAAAACATATATAAAAGCAAACTGTAAAGCGCAATTTGTTAATGGCTTTGAAGGATTGAAAATCTTTATGACTCTGTGGGCAAAGTATGGGGACTGAAAGACCAAGGAGGAGGTGTAGGTCAATAATGCGGAACTCAGGGTAGGTCCAAATCAATGCTTCTTATTCTTCCTAGTTTTGGTTTCTGACCTTTTGACTTGTATAGTGTTTCTTGAAAGACTATGAGGATGTACTGGAGTATATGGAAAATAAAATTTCCAATATCAAAGAGACGTTTGTAACAGTGTGGACTTGTATAAACCCAGATTTTGGAAACAAGACAACATCTTGGGTTGAAGTGGCCCATGTGACACTCAAAAAATTCCTTGAAAACTTTTCAGGAAACCTATTGGGTGTTTGAAAAAGCCTTGAAGGAACAGTTTCAAATCAAATTAAACTGGTTCACGCGTCACTTTATAACTCTCCATTTAAGTTAGGGAGAGTTCTTCCACCTGAACTGTTACCATTGGGTTAAAAATTGTCTTTAGAGGCAATTCATCTTGTTAGGGAACAATTCAAGAAATTCAAACGTGATCATGATGGCAAAGTGTGCACCAAGTCATATTCCAAGACTATGGGTTTTCCCTTTTTGCACCAAATAGGTGACCATCTAGCATTCAGAGGATCCGTGGTACCCAAAGATGTTCATCCTCAGTGGAGGTTGGAATATGACATTTGCAGTTCTGGTTCTGTGAGTTGGCTGAAGTTTGATTGTTCAAATTGGATTGTTCAAATCACTATGTGATTAATGCTTTTTGATTAATGATTCCTAATTAACTAATGGTTTATCCTTTTGAATTCTTCAAGTGCAATTTTGATGAAATGCTAAGACTTCTTCAGTTACATGAAAAAGCAAATGCAATGATCTGGAAATCTCCATATCATGAGCAAAGCCGCCCATTGAAGTTTATCATTCAGAAGATTACAAAATGTTAATCAAAGCCAAGACTTGAACATAAAGTCTTATGATCAAGTAGGGGCAAGCCAAAATTGACAGATATGCGGGGAGAACCACCTTGGTTTGAGTATGTTGAAAAACAACTCAAGGGGGAAAAAAGGGCTAGAAGGGCTCCAAACAAGAAAAGACAAAAGATTTTAAGTCTTTCCTTTTGGGATATGTTCATTTTTTTGGTTTAATGAAATTAGCAACTAACTAGAGATGAATTGTTAGTCAAAGTCGGTAGAATCTGAATCTGAATTTTATAGCTCAGAGGAAGATACTGAAAGCGAATTGGGATCACTTAATTTGGAATCAGAATCCTCTTCAGAGGAAGAGAATGTTCAGAAAAGCTCAACAAGAAGCTCATCTTTAGTGAGTAGTCATTCAATTGATCTGATTAAAGAAATGATTACTAAGTTAGTTTTCATGATAGGAACCAAATGTGAAATACCTCAATCAAATAACCAAGAAATTCCATAGGTTCTTGGGTGAGGTTGGGATCCTGATTGGAGATAGGAATTGTGGATTTAGAGTCATTGCTAACTCTATTGGTTATGAAGAACATGGTTGTTTCAAAGTTAGGAAGGAAATGGTTGAAACATTAAAGAAAAAAAGAGCATGCTACATTAACATGCTTGGTGGTGCAAAGGAGGTTGAAAAGATTAAAAAAAGACTTGATGTTGAAGAAATCAATGAAATTATTCGCTCCTCAAAATGTCTGGCTGGATTAGATGTGGCTCGAATCATAGCAGACACATATTTGAGACCTATATGTTTCATTTCATTGAAGTCATGTGATACTAATATTCCAATGAAAAATGGTGTTACTTATCAATCAGATCCAATTTTCATTTCCTTTTTAAACAATAACCAATGGGTTCTATTAGTAATTGAGGGAGAAATGATTTCAATCCTTCCCATTGTAGCAAAACCACATTCCTTGATTTCTAAAAAAGCCTCTGGTTGGGTTGATCATCTCAAAGATCAACTGAAACTGTATTCTAGATTATAGAGATTATATAATTTGACTTCATTTCATCATTGGTTTCATATAAATTTTAATTCTAATGCAGCTTTCCAGTTCTATCAACATAAAGGGTTATCACATTTTGAACATCATTATGTTGAGTGTTTTTAGTTAACATCATTATATTGAGTGTTTTGAATGAGAGTTTAATGGTAAGTCAGTTCAACTTGTGTTGGGCTGATTCCATCACAAGCTTAACTTATGTTAAGCTTGGGATGGGATCAGCTTAACACATGTTGAACTTGTTTTGTTTTTTGGTGTTTTTAATTTAGGGCTGGTCAATGGAAGTTTTATTTAGTTTATGGGTTATGTTAGTACCCTTTCATTCCTTTTTTTTTTTGGCTCACCACAGTCCAATGGCGTGTGGGATTCCACACGCCAGCGGACTAGGCTGGGTTGCTGTGCAACTCTTTGAGACATGGGGAGTTGTACAAGGTTTGGGTTGGACCGTGTGGCATCCCACATTGCCCTATTCAAACCGTGTGCATGGCTCAATGAGCCGTTAATTTGAAAATTCCCTTTATTATTTATTATTTATTATTTATTATTTATTATTTATTATTTATTATATTTATTATTTATTATTTATTATTTATTATTTATTATTTATTATTTATTATTTATTATTTATTATTTATTATTTATTATTTATTATTTATTATTTATTATTTATTATTTATTATTTATTATTTATTATTTATTATTTATTATTTATTATTTATTATTTATTATTTATTATTTATTATTTATTATTTATTATTTATTATTTATTATTTATTATTTATTATTTATTATTTATTATTTATTATTTATTATTTATTATTTATTATTTATTATTTATTATTTATTATTTATTATTTATTATTTATTATTTATTATTTATTATTTATTATTTATTATTTATTATTTATTATTTATTATTTATTATTTATTATTTATTATTTATTATTTATTATTTATTATTTATTATTTATTATTTATTATTTATTATTTATTATTTATTATTTATTATTTATTATTTATTATTTATTATTTATTATTTATTATTTATTATTATTATTTATTATTTATTATTTATTATTTATTATTTATTATTTATTATTTATTATTTATTATTTATTATTTATTATTTATTATTTATTATTTATTATTTATTATTTATTATTTATTATTTATTATTTATTATTTATTATTTATTATTTATTATTTATTATTTATTATTTATTATTTATTATTTATTATTTATTATTTATTATTTATTATTTATTATTTATTATTTATTATTTATTATTTATTATTTATTATTTATTATTTATTATTTATTATTTATTATTTATTATTTATTATTTATTATTTATTATTTATTATTTATTATTTATTATTTATTATTTATTATTTATTATTTATTATTTATTATTTATTATTTATTATTTATTATTTATTATTTATTATTTATTATTTATTATTTATTATTTATTATTTATTATTTATTATTTATTATTTATTATTTATTATTTATTATTTATTATTTATTATTTATTATTTATTATTTATTATTTATTATTTATTATTTATTATTTATTATTTATTATTTATTATTTATTATTTATTATTTATTATTTATTATTTATTATTTATTATTTATTATTTATTATTTATTATTTATTATTTATTATTTATTATTTATTATTTATTATTTATTATTTATTATTTATTATTTATTATTTATTATTTATTATTTATTATTTATTATTTATTATTTATTATTTATTATTTATTATTTATTATTTATTATTTATTATTTATTATTTATTATTTATTATTTATTATTTATTATTTATTATTTATTATTTATTATTTATTATTTATTATTTATTATTTATTATTTATTATTTATTATTTATTATTTATTATTTATTATTTATTATTTATTATTTATTATTTATTATTTATTATTTATTATTTATTATTTATTATTTATTATTTATTATTTATTATTTATTATTTATTATTTATTATTTATTATTTATTATTTATTATTTATTATTTATTATTTATTATTTATTATTTATTATTTATTATTTATTATTTATTATTTATTATTTATTATTTATTATTTATTATTTATTATTTATTATTTATTATTTATTATTTATTATTTATTATTTATTATTTATTATTTATTATTTATTATTTATTATTTATTATTTATTATTTATTATTTATTATTTATTATTTATTATTATTTATTATTTATTATTTATTATTTATTATTTATTATTTATTATTTATTATTTATTATTTATTATTTATTATTTATTATTTATTATTTATTATTTATTATTTATTATTTATTATTTATTTATTTATTATTTATTATTTATTATTTATTATTTATTATTTATTATTTATTATTTATTATTTATTATTTATTATTTATTATTTATTATTTATTATTTATTATTTATTATTTATTATTTATTATTTATTATTTATTATTTATTATTTATTATTTATTATTTATTATTTATTATTTATTATTTATTATTTATTATTTATTATTTATTATTTATTATTTATTATTTATTATTTATTATTTATTATTTATTATTTATTATTTATTATTTATTATTTATTATTTATTATTTATTATTTATTATTTATTATTATTTATTATTTATTATTTATTATTTATTATTTATTATTTATTATTTATTATTTATTATTTATTATTTATTATTTATTATTTATTATTTATTATTTATTATTTATTATTTATTATTTATTATTTATTATTTATTATTTATTATTTATTATTTATTATTTATTATTTATTATTTATTATTTATTATTTATTATTTATTATTTATTATTTATTATTTATTATTTATTATTTATTATTTATTATTTATTATTTATTATTTATTATTTATTATTTATTATTTATTATTTATTATTTATTATTTATTATTTATTATTTATTATTTATTATTTATTATTTATTATTTATTATTTATTATTTATTATTTATTATTTATTATTTATTATTTATTATTTATTATTTATTATTTATTATTTATTATTTATTATTTATTATTTATTATTTATTATTTATTATTTATTATTTATTATTTATTATTTATTATTTATTATTTATTATTTATTATTTATTATTTATTATTTATTATTTATTATTTATTATTTATTATTTATTATTTATTATTTATTATTTATTATTTATTATTTATTATTTATTATTTATTATTTATTATTTATTATTTATTATTTATTATTTATTATTTATTATTTATTATTTATTATTTATTATTTATTATTTATTATTTATTATTTATTATTTATTATTTATTATTTATTATTTATTATTTATTATTTATTATTTATTATTTATTATTTATTATTTATTATTTATTATTTATTATTTATTATTTATTATTTATTATTTATTATTTATTATTTATTATTTATTATTTATTATTTATTATTTATTATTTATTATTTATTATTTATTATTTATTATTTATTATTTATTATTTATTATTTATGATTTATTATTTATTATTTATTATTTATTATTTATTATTTATTATTTATTATTTATTATTTATTATTTATTATTTATTATTTATTATTTATTATTTATTATTTATTATTTATTATTTATTATTTATTATTTATTATTTATTATTTATTATTTATTATTTATTATTTATTATTTATTATTTATTATTTATTATTTATTATTTATTATTTATTATTTATTATTTATTATTTATTATTTATTATTTATTATTTATTATTTATTATTTATTATTTATTATTTATTATTTATTATTTATTATTTATTATTTATTATTTATTATTTATTATTTATTATTTATTATTTATTATTTATTATTTATTATTTATTATTTATTATTTATTGTTTATTGTTTATTATTTATTATTTATTATTTATTATTTATTATTTATTATTTATTATTTATTATTTATTATTTACTATTAGTTTTCTTAATTATTCATTGTTGTTTATTTATCTTGGTTATTTACTATTGATTATCTACTGTTTATTCTTTGAATTTTTGCATAAACTTTTCAAGGACTTAAAAAAATTTCAAAAAAATCTGAACCCATTTGTCTCGGATCTCCAGACACCCATTTATGCAGCTGCAGAATCACATTTTCAAAATTAGAAAATTCTTGAATCACCCATGATCTGAAGGAAATAATGGTACAATTTATTAATTGCATAAACACAGCTTAAAATTAATTTTAATTTTTGGGAACATTACAAGAATGATTCCCTTAGTTCAACGTTTTTTGAAGAAACCTATGACTGGATTTCAGGAGAACAAGAAAAGTAGGACCAGACTTGAGACAACTGATTTAGACAAGGCAGCGGTGCAAGATGAGGAATGAGCAGGAAAAAGAAGAAAAAGAGGCACACTGTAGATTTTTTAAGATAGATGAAGAAATAAAGCAGGAAAAGGATGATGAGGACAAGGTAAAGGGTAGAGGCAAAGAGTTCTGGGGACAGTGAAGAGAAAGATTGGATTAGGTTATTTGACCCAAGGAATGGGGTCATGCCAGTTATCCTCACCAAATATGACAGAGGACCTGGTAGCTTGGGTAGAGAAAGGGTTGTATTGCTGACCAGTGAGCCGTTTGAAGGAGTAGATTTGTGGTTCAGTGGTTGTACTTGAGGATTGGAAGCATTGGGAGGTGCTCAAGAAGTTGAGAGTGGGTGGTCAAGTAGTTGAGAGTAGAAAAAAGAACAAGTAGATGAGAGATAGAGACAAAAAAGATCAGAAATCAAAAATGAGAAAAGGAGTAGAAGATTTGTAAAGGGGTTATGGTTGTAGATTGACGCAGCAGTCAATGAGGTGGAATCACGTTTTGAGGAGATGAGGTTACAGGGTGTTTAAAGTCCTGGAACAGCTTCTTGGCAGAGTGGACGGTTTCAGTTCATTCCAGCATTCCAAAATTTCCAGGTATTTGGTAAGGGAAGAAATAGTCATCACAGAGAATAGCACAATTTTAGCAGGTTCAGCAGGGATTTGTAGTTTGAAGCCTTGAATAGTGAGTCAGCAATCATAGCTGGGGAGTTGATGAACATTACTAAAATGGAGTTGAACTTC
This sequence comes from Puccinia polysora, assembly GCA_025617555.3. Classification (NCBI taxonomy): domain Eukaryota; kingdom Fungi; phylum Basidiomycota; class Pucciniomycetes; order Pucciniales; family Pucciniaceae; genus Puccinia; species Puccinia polysora. The sequence continues at coordinate 5,278,054 of CM062637.1, read as the reverse complement.
ACCTGTTTTCAGAAATATTTTATCTTTATTTCCAGTTTTTTGGTTTTAGTGTTGGACCCAAAATTTTTCACTTTGTAAAGCAGGCCTTTGTTGTAAATGTGGAACACAGATGGTTCAGGAGAGCACCCCCAGAGTACCTTCATTAGTTGGAAGAGCCACTGATATTTTTGCACACAGTTTGCCAGGGAGTTCAAGTCCCACTCAGTTGACAAAATTGAGATCAGTTTCTGCCTCTTTATGTTCCAGATTATGGGGCAAGACTTCCAGAAGAAGATTGACCCGCTCTGGGAAGTCCTTCCCTGGAGAGTTCTTCCCCAGGTGGCATTGAAGTAGAAGATCAGGTTATTTTGGTTTTTGGCCTTTGGAGACACACAGAGAGAGAGATTTATAGACCATTTTGGGTACTTCCAGCAATGTATCACTTGCTTCCAGTGGGAGAGTCTGGGATGGTCATTAAACTGCAAAAGGATAGAAACTGCTGCAGCTTGATTTGGACAGTTTCTGCAGGCCATGTAGTTGAGCATTCCAGTGAACGATCAATAGTTGAATCCAAGCTGGGAGAAGGCGTATTCATCCTGATTGCTGGTGGGAGTAATCTGAATGTTTGGAGTGAGAGGTGTGAGGATGGGGTAATAGGATTTCAGCTTGAGAAACTCAAGGCCTTTCTTTATCAGTTTAGTTTGGGAGAGAGTGCATCTAGACTTGTTGATGGCAATTTCCATGCCTAGTAAAAAATCAGGAAAGTGAGCCAAGTATCCTGGGAACCAGTCAAGAAAGAGCTTCTGAAAGTTTTCCACATCCACAACAACTAACAGATTGTCCACTTGGAAGAAGAGGTAAGAGTGGGAAGCAGGATTGTGGAATACGCAGGGCTCAGACTCAGAATGTTGATAGCCCATGGATTTGATCCAATTGGTGAGATTCTTGTGCCAGTTGAGTGGGTCCTGCTGCAGTCTGTAGAGAGATTTCTTGAGCTTGAGGAAGAGGTAAGAGAAATGTGATTCTTTGGGAGTCCTGATGAAGATTTCTTTGTAAAGGGGTGCATAAAGGAAGGTGCTTTTAACATCAAATTGCCTGATATTTAGTTTCTTTTTTAGGGAAAACACAAGGAAAAGAAGGAGAGGAGGAAATTTTCTGGTGGGTGCAAATTTAGCTTTGAATTCCTTTCCCGGGGGCTTGGAGAAATCCCTGGATACACAACCTGGCCTTTGTTTTAGTGGATGCAGATATTGCAGCATGTTTGTTGAAAATGGCCCAAGTGGTGTTGAGATATCTATCAGGAGTTCTTTCAAAATCGTCCCATACTTTGTTATCCTTCATATTCTGTAGTTTGGTAAGCTTGGATTCTGAGAAATTGCTGAGGTTGCACAATAGAGTATAGTAGCTGTAATTAGATGGTTGTATGTTTGGAGTACTAGTAGCTGTACTTGGCCAGTTTTATGTTTGGATTACGGTTGTGCAGGATTCTCCCAGAAGGAACAGAGATGGCAGCAGGAGGAGTAATGTCTTCAGATGCAGGCTTGGGGCTCAATCCAGTGAGTTTGGCCTTGGAGAGTGCTTCTGGAGAGGTGCCTTGGAGGTTGTCCATGGGCTTGGAAGGAGTTTCAGAGCTAGGGTTGTATTTGTTAATGTTCTGACCTTCTCTAATTTCTTATCACCTCAGTTCTATTGTTTACACATTTCTTTCCTTTCTTTTCTTTCTCTTTTCTCTTTTCTACTGTCTTTTTCCACTCACAATTACTTGTAAAAGCGCTGTCTGTTTCTTTGCGCGCAACACTTGTGTTCAACTCTGCGGCGCACAATTCTTGCGCACCGCTGTCAGTCCTTACCTTGCGGCCTCTAAGACTTCATTGCTAGAGGACCGCTCAACATGCTCAAGATCCACAATATATCATTGCGACGATTATCCAAATCCAACTCAATCAACCAAATGAGATAATCTTGACATCAATCAAGATCAATCAACTGAATCAATCAACCAATCAAGAATCCCCTTCTTTCAACTCTCAAACTCTTTCTCATCCAAATCATCTACCTTCAAGACTTGCAGCCATTCCAAACACAGTCAGTAAAAAATTCACCTGAAAAATCATCAATCAACGTAGGAACTTACTCTCCTCCTTTTAGTTCCCTACTCACTATCTATTTAGAATTGGCTTTGCATTCCCTCATCTGACTGCTTCTCATCAAGTCCCATCTCTCTAAATTCATCATATTATACTTTTCCCCATCAGTCAGACTGTCCTCTGTTGGTCACTCTATTTATCCTATCTTTCTTTTTATTTTGGTTGTTTAAACTCATTCTCATTCTTATTTGTGACTGCATGAAATACAGCTTGGTCTTGGTTTCCAATCTCAATCTTCACACGGTTAAAAACCTGCGCCAATCAAACAATGGATCAACCAGGGACCTCATCCACGCCAGGACTAGGGGGGGACTCTACCAACTACAAATCCTTGGCAATCAAATCTCTCATCAAATCCACACATCTAGTAAGGGCCAATAACTATAGTATGTGGAGGAAGAAGTTCAAAAATCTCTTCAAAATACATGGAATATTTGACATCATGACTGCCAATAACTCCACCTGTCTGGACCAGGACACAAACCACAAATTTGTAGCTCATATTTTTGCCAAACTCGACGCAAACTCCTACAACAATATCATTGATGACACCAAAAAAGACAATGCAAAATTGATCTGGATCTCCACACAATAACAATTTGCATCATACCAATCTGCAATTATAGCTTGGGTCTTCAACGGGTTCCTACACCTCTCAATGGAAACTAATATTGAATTGTTTGTAACTACTGTTAAGATATATCTCAAGAAGATGACCAAGGTTGGCATGTAGCTCCCTTCAGACATAATTGCCTATCTACTCCTCTTCAAGTTTCCTGCCTCAATGCAACACATGAAGTTGAAATTCATGCACTCAACCACCAATATGAAAGTTGAAGTTGTACTCAATCATTTGATCCAACACAAAAAAAAATCTATTTCTGAAGGAGAGCAAGCCAAGGCCGTGAACGTTGCACTATACAGAGGACCTCAATGTGAAAATGGCAAGAACAATCTGGCAGTGAATTCCCATCCAGCCATTTCATGTTGGTTTGAATTTCCAGAACTCAAGCCTTCCAATGCTCACAATTGCGGATCTTAGAAAGGCAAACTGATGAAACTGAAGAGAGATTTGTCTTATAATTCCAGAACTAAAAACCAGTCTGACAACACAATGACAATGAATGAATAAGAGAAAGTCATGAAAATGAACCATGAGTAAAAAGAAGAGTATGGGAATGAAAGGAGAATCAACCAATGAAATTGAAGAAATGGATCATACCGCCCAGAGATGAAGAAGTGGTTTTGAGGTGACTGAGATGAGAACACTGGATGAATGAGGATAGGTAGCTAGGACGGATGAGAGGACTAAAGTGGAAGATGGGTAAGTGTTGATCTTGGGTTCTTTTTGGATCGGATTCTCACCAGATGAAAGCGAGTGAAGTTGAGAGCCTTGAACTAGCAAGCAAGTAGAGTCGTTGTAGTGGAGTGAAAGAAGATTGAGCGTTGTAGCGGTCTTGAATGGCGACAATTAAAGCGGCGGAAGATGAGTGTTGGATGATTGGATGAAAGAGGAGCGGAGGTGAGGAAAGGGGAAGGAAGAGGAGCGGAGGTGAGGAAAGGAGAAAGGAGCAGTCAAAGGAGAGAAGAAGGAGAGCGGGAAAGTGTGTGTCGACATGGGAGTGATATTGAGCTCCCCCAGGTGGCAGTGCACAAGATTTTTCAACACAAATCTAAGGCAAAGGATGAATCTCACTTCTATAGTTTGTTAAAATGTGGATGAACTCAGGTAATGTGCATAGGAGTTTGTAATCCAAATGGGATGCAAAAATGGGCCTCCACGGCCCATTTGAAATCACGTGGGCCACGTGGGCCTATGTGGGTGTTATTGGTTTTGGGCATTTGGGCGCCAAAACAAGTTTTTATGGTCTTTTGGGACACAGGCCCTCACGGGCCCGCCAGGGTGGATGGGCCACCCAAGCCAGATAGGCTTATTTGGGCATAAAAGGGCCCAAGATTTATTATGGACATACTTGGCCAGACGGGCTGGCCCGCCAAATTATGTAATTCTCACAATTTGGGCTTGGGGCGGCCCATTGGGGCCGCCGCCTCCTTCGCGGCCCGCTAGGGGCTGCCGCCCGCGTTGCGGCCCGCTCGGGGCCGCCTATGTTCCTTGGTGCGGCCCACGCGGGGCCCGACGGCCTGCCATGGGGCTGTCGCGCGGGCCCGGCTGGTCGCGCTAGGCAACCAGCGCCACGGAGCCGGGGCTTGCGGCCCCAGCTTGCTCCCCCTCCCCTCGCTTGCTGTTGCAAAGGAAATGGGGGAAGTCTGGCTGGGTTGAACCAGCCAGCGACTGACCGCAACAGCGCGGTTGGTCAGGGCAGGGGGGACCTGACCACCCCCCTTGCCCAAGGAGGTGGCGGCACTGGCGGCAAGAGTAGCAACCGGCAGGTGGGGGGGATTTCATCACCCCCCCACCATTGATTGTTTGAGGCAACCGAGCAGGGCAGGGGCGCTCTCCCCCCCCCCCTTTACCAAGGGGGAGGAGCGATGGCCCTGGGGGGACCTGATCACCTCCCAGGCCAATTTAGTTGACAACACCCTAGGGGTATCAACCCCCAGGGCCCCTGGTGAGGGGATTTGACCGCCCCCTCCAGGGATTTGAGAGAAAGAGGGGGGGGGACAGCATGTCCGCTGGTCACACCCCCCCCATGTGAGTCTGAGACCGGACCCAGGTGTGCCCTGGGTCCCACCTGGCCCATTTGAGGGGCCAGGGACTGGCTGCATGAGGCAACCAGCCCTTAAAAAAGGCAATAAAGGTCATCATGGCTGGTTGTAAAGGACAACCAGCCAAGGGGATTGAACAGTTAAGGGGCTGGTTCAGCCCCATTGAGGTGGAAACACCAGAAATAACCGGAATAGGCTGGTTGTAAGGGTACAGGTACTGATGCCATGTGGGCCGATGTAGTCCAAACCAAGTAACAAGGCCAGTAGAGCCTGTAGAGCTCTTTTGGGGCGGAAAATTTGCCTTTTGGTTTGTTGTATCATGGGCTCACAAGAGGCCAATCTTTTGTACTTAAGGAGCCCTTCTACCTGCTGTTTTCCATCCATTCATTCATCATTCCAATCAAATTCATCCAAGATATTGCCCCATTGTGAGAGCCCCATTAGACAATATTGACACCAAGTGTCCAGAATTTCTTTTGCTTTAAGTAGTGCTCATTTGCCTAAGCTAATTGCTGGCCATAATTCTAACATAGTTTCTTTTGTGGACTCAGATCTACTATATTGTCAGAACCAATTTATCAATGCCGTTTCATTCTAGACTCAGGTTGTTCAATCCACATGATTGTCAATCAGGACTTTTTCACTACCTTTGAGAAGAGCAATGGAACCTAAAGAATTCAAACTGGAAAAAAAGACACTGCCATTACAATCAAAGGAAGCAGTATAGCTGCTTTGGCCACAAAAGATGCTAATCTGCTCCTCTCTAATTCTCCCTGGGTACAAGAATCTACCGTGAATCTGATTTCTTTGGGTGCCCTCATGGGTCAAGGGGCCAATCTCTGGGTTGACAGGAACAGGAATCCCAAAACCTTCAGACTTACCTCAGATGGTACCTTACTACTTTCCGGTTTTATTATCTACAATCTTTTTGTGATTGATATGGCTACCACAAACCCAAAAAGCTCTTTCTACTCTTATGATGAACTATCTATCATTCATTGATACCTGGGTCATGCTAGCTTATCTCAAATGGAGAATTTCCTCAACGCCAAACTCCCCAAAGCACAGAAAGCCTCTTTCAAATGTCTAAATTGTGACAAGGCCAAGATAACTCAAGCCCCTTTTAATCATCAGCAGGAAACCGCTGGTAGCTGCTTCAAGAAGATTTATCTAGATCTCATTGGACCCATCAACCCAACATCAAAAGAATTTTTCTGTTACGTTCTAACTCTTGTTGACTCTCACTTGGGATATTTGGCAGGTTTTCCTCTCAAATCCAAGAGTGATACCACCGATTTTCTGATGTTTGTGATAGAAAACCAACACAGGAAAACTGGTAAATACCCAAAAGAAGTCTTCTCAGATGGGGGCCGTGAATTTGTTAATAAGAAACTAGAAAACTACTATTGAAACCACCATGTCAATCAAGTCACCAGCAAACCGTATCACTCACAGCACAACAGCTGAGCGGAGAGATAAAATTGGACAATGATGGAAGCGGTTTGAGAAAACCTGTTGGAGTCAAACATTCCCAAATCTTGCTGGCACAAAGTTCTTAAGAGCTGCTGTCTGATGTTGAATCAGATCCCCAAACAGAAAGGCAAGGACTCTCCCTGGAAGAAGATGCACCAGAATCAACTTCCAAAGGATTATATCAAACCAATTGGATCCAGCCTAACCTACAGGATCAATGAAACGGACATTGACTCTAAACTCAGAGAGAAAGGGGCCTCAGGACTGCTACTGGGTTTCAATCCATCCTTACTCTCCTAAAAAATACTTACTCCATCTGGCAAAATCATTGACACCAAGCATGTCAAATTCAATCATCAAAATTCAACTTCAACCCTATGTGTAAATGACATTTCCAACTGCAAACAATTCATTCACTTGAATGTAAATCAAGCTTCTGTTTCTAACATGCTTGATCAGATGCCAGAAAATACTCCCTCCAATTCATGACCCATTATGAAGGAAGAATCCAATCTTGATAGCTAGGGAGAGCCCTTGGAATCTGACTCAATAGTTGAAGAGAATTTGAGGCCAAATCTGAGAAACCAAGAGGCTCTGTCTAAACCTGATTGCTACGGATTTATATCCAAAAAAAAATTCCAAAATTGTTAGCTGAGGCGATGAAAATCCCCCAATGGAAAGAATCAGCTTTAAAGGAATTCAAAACAATTGAAGATCAGGAATTTTGGGAAGAAGTCAATGAGAAAATAGTCACCGACCCGCTCAACACTGTCCCAGTCTTCAAGATTAAACAGAATGCTCACGGCAAAGCCCCAATTCTCAAAGCCAGATTGTGCGTGCAAGGGTTCAATCATCAGTATGGACTGGACTACCTAGAGACCTATGCGCCTACGGGAAAATTTGTGTCTTTGAGGGCAGTTCTTACATACGTAGCCAAAATGAACCTGCAGATGCTCCAACTGGATGTCAAGGGGGCATTTCTACACTCTGAATTGGACAAAAAAGTCTTTATAAGAACACCTGTTGGTTGTGGTAGGTCTTCCAAATACCTGAGGCTCAAAAAGTCAATGTACAGACTGAAGCAAGCTCCAAGGAACTGGTATTGGATGTTGAGCAAATGGATAAAAGTCCAAGGTTTTCAGGAGTCTGTGTGCAATCCGTGTTTGTATATTGGGGAGGACAAGACAACGGTAATATTCTTTCACGTGGATGACCTTCTTATTGCCGGGAACATCAATCAATTCAAAGAAAAATTTCTTTGAAAATTCACACACTCGTCTTCAAACCCTCCTAATACACTCCTTGGGATGAAAATTGAAAAGAAGGATGGCTTAATCCACCTTTCCCTACCGCTACACATCAAAAAAGGGCTTGAATAACTTGAACTCAAAAGCAGTTTACCTGTATAAACTCTGCTTACTCCCAGTCTTCACCTTGGAACAGCTGGAGCAGAGGAACGTGAAATTTTTCTGGCTCTCAATGTGAACTATTGCTCTCCCATTGGCCGACTGAACTTCATAGCTGGTCTTGCTAGGCCAGATATCAGCTTTGCTGTTTCTAGTCTGGCAAGACACTCCGAGGAACCCAGAATCAACCACTGGAAAGAAGTACTGCGCCTCTGGAGATATCTGAATGACACTAAAGACATGATGCTAAAGCTTGGACCGCAATCAATTTCAAATTGACTGGTGTGCTTCAGCAATGCCACATGGGCAAAAAATCCAGAATGTGGGGTATCTCAGAGCATTTTCATCTGTTCCTTCAGGGGAAGTCCTCTTTATTGGACTAGCAGGCGTCAACAATCCATAAAGCACTCCTCAACAGAATCCAAATGTGTTGCAATGTCAAGCTGTCATCTCAAAGCACGTTGGCTTCAAAAAATGATAAAAGACATCTATTGGTGTTAATTCAAATGCCCACTCTAATTTAAAATAAAGGACTTGATTAAAAAATTAAAAAGTTTGGATCCAACTCCAAAGAGAAACACATTGACATCAAGGCCAAACGTCTACGTGACAACTTCAAACAAGGTCTTATCAAGGTCAAACTGATACCGTCACAGTCAATGACTGCTGATTCTCTGACTAAAGACGCAAACAAAACGTCAGTCACTAGGCTTGTAAATGCCTTCAGCTCTCTTTTTCACTGATCTCTGAGTTTTGGGGGCGTGTTAATGTTCTGACCTTCTCAAATTTCTTATCACCTCAGTTCTATTGTTTACACATTTCTTTCCTTTCTTTTCTTTCTCTTGTCTCTTTTCTACTGTCTTTTTCCACTCAAAATCAATTGTAAAAGCGCTTTCTGTTTCTTTGCACAAAACACTTGTGTTCAACTCCGCGGAGCACAATGCTTGCGCACCGCTGTCAGTCCTTACCTTTCAGCCTCTAAGACTTCATTGCTCAAGGAAAGCTCAACATGATCAAGATCCACAATATATCATTGCAACAATTATCCAAATCCAACTCAATCAATCAAATGAGATAATATTGCCATCAATCAAGATCAATCAACTGAATCAATCAACCAATCAAGAATCCCCTTCTTTCAACTCTCAAACTCTTTCTCATCCAAATCATTGTACCTTCAAGACTTGCAGCCATTCCGACCACAGTCAGTAAAACATTTACCTGACAACTCATCATTCAATGCAGGAACTTACTCTCCTCCTTTTAGCTCCCTACTCACTATCTATTTAGAATTGGCTGTGCACTCCCTCATCTGACTGCTTCTAATCAAGTCCCATCTCTCTAACTTCATCATATTAGACTAGTCTGCATCAGTCAGACTGTCCTCTGTTGGTCACTCTCTTTATCCTATCTTTCTTTTTAAGTTGGTTGTTTAAACTCATTCTCATTCTTATTTGTGAATGCATGAAATACAGATTGGTCTTGGTTTCCAATCTAAATCTTCACAGAATTCAATGGAGGGTTCTCAAGAAGGCTTGCAGAAAGGGAAGAGCAGGTTGTTGGATGATGGTGCTGTAATGAAAGCCCCCTTGTTGAATTCAAGGAAGTTCACATTGTTGGTGTCCACAATTTTGCCTTTATTGGCCAGAATGCACTAGGACTGTAGATCAGGGCTGTATTCCAGGAGTCTTCCCTAAACACCTGGGGCATCCAGCTTTCCTCTCATGGATTTGGGCTGCAGGAGGAATGATACCAGATTACCCAGAAGATGGAAATAGGAGAGGGGTAAGGTGTGATTTTTGAACAGTTTTCATGGTGATTTTTTGAATTGCAAAGTGGGGATCTGATTGAGATTCAGTGTGGAAAAGAATATGAGTTCATGCCAGAGTGAGGGAGCAAAACTCAAGTCAAGAATGATGGTGTGGAGAGAGTCAAGGATGGTGTGATTTTGTCTCTTGGAAAGGCCATTCTGTTGGGGAGTATAGAGATTGGCAAGTTGGTGCTTGATGTGATTGGTCCTGCAGAAGTCAAAAATTTTTCCATTGACAAACTCCATCCCCCTGTCCAAGTGAAGAATGCAGGGGTAGTAGTTAAAGCTCTTTGCTTCCATCTTTATGCAGGTGATAAGGTTTTCTGAGATTTCATCCTTCCCTCTCATTTTAAGAGCCACGCAGTACCAGGAGCGGGATTTGACAAAGGTGAGGAAGTATCTATGGCCAGAAGTCAAAAGCAGAAGAGGGCCTACTGTATCCAAGTAGAGTTCCTCAAAAACTCTGCTGGCCCTTGAGCTTCAATCCTTGAAGGATTCCTTTTTGATCTTGGCCATGGAGAAGGACTCACAGTTGGATTCCTTCTTTACAGGAATATTGAGCTTGTGTCAAATGTGGTGATGAATCAACTGTCCAAGGGACTTATGGAGTAGTTCAGCAAAGGAAAGGAAAGAAGAAATGAGAGCTGAGGACTCCAGTCTCAGGTGGGGTATATGATTAATGTAGTATCCATTGCAAATAATGGAGGATTCTGGTTTTACAAGAACTTTATCAGGTGAGAATTGGAACTTTTAGTTTTTAAGTAGCAGATCAGGAAGAGACAGCAGGTTAGCTGAGATAGAAGGAAAATATAGCAAGTTGTTAAGAACAATGTTTTCAGATCAAATTTGCAGGGTGATCCCTCCTATTCCTTCAATGGTCAAGGAGCCAGGACCGCAGCTTGTAATTATTTTTACTTGGTGGTTGTAGTTTGATCTCCTCTGGCGGATCTATCAGTTTTGGGGTGCAAGTGGGGGTACAGAATCCAGCAGTGGTGCTTGGGGTGATTTGCAAGAGTGTTGTGTTTATTGGGCTTGCACTTCTGAGCCGCATCAGTTTAAATGGACAGCAACAAGCTGCTGGTGGACTGAGGCCCGGACATTTTTTGCTTGTTTGGGTGAATGCAAAGATGATCCAGGAAAGCTTTTGAGGTAATTTCCGATTTGACTACAGAATGGGTAATGGACTGGTGAATAATCTTCATGGCCAGAGAAGGTGCAGCTTGTCAAGGGCCATGTACGTCAGGATGATGGGTGGTGCAGTATACTGATCTCCTGGAGACAAGTGATGCCAGTCTTGATTTTGGTCATGAAATGTTGGATTTTGGCTTTGTCAAACATGATGGAGGTGAAGTTCTTGTATAAATGGGTAAAATTTGCAGGGTTGTATGAGACAAAGTGCTTGAGTAGAGCTTTTCAGATAGCTTTAGCATATGCTATTGCTTGAAGTGATGATGTTTGAGTGCACAGTGAGGGCTAGTTTGGAGATGATGATGGAGCTAAGAATTATGTTTTATTCATCTAAGAGAGGCTCCTCAAAGTTCATAAAATCCTGGATTTTTTCCAGGTTAAGAAAGGTGTTAATTTTCCTCCTCCAAATGGTGAAGCTTTCCTCTGTGAGTTTTTGAGATCATTGGGTGATTAGGTCCATGCTTGGGTCTGATTTGGGATAAGGTTTGAGGTCTCCTGGATTTGACTGTTAATTTTGAAGAAACCTATGACTGGATTTCAGGAGAAAAAGGAAAGTAGAACCAGAATTGAGAAAACTGATTTAGAAAAGGCAGCAGTGCAAGATGAGAAATGAGCAGGAAAAAGAAGAAAAAGAGGAACACTGTAGATTTTTTAAGATAGATGAAGAAATAAAGCAGGAAAAGGATGATGAGGACAAGGCAAAGGGTAGAGGCGCGGAGGTCTGGGAAAAGTGAAGAGAGAGATCAGATTAGGTTATTAGACCCAAGGATTGGTGTTCTGATGTTCTTGCTCACCAAATATGACAGAGGTTGTGGTAGCTTGAGTGAGAGCAGGGTTTGTATAGCTGACCAGTGAGTGGTTGAAGGAGTAGAGTGGTGGTTGAGTGTTTGTGAGTGAGGATTGGACGCATTGGGTGTTGGTCAAGAAGTTGAGAGTGGGTGGTTGAGTAGTTGAGAGTAAAAAAAATACAAGTAGAAGAGAGATAGAGACAAAAAAGAAAAGAAATAGAAAATGAGAAAAGGAGTAGAATATTTGTAAAGAGGGTGATGGTAGTAGATTGTGAGATTAAAACTGGCAGTAAATCAGGCCAAATCAAGTTTTGAGGAGATGAGGTGACAGGGTGGTGAAAGACACAGAAAAGCTGCTTGGGAGAGCGGATGGTGTCAGTTAATTCCAGCATTCCTACTCCTTTTCTTTGTACTTGATCACTATTTTATTGAAATATTCCAACACATCTGAATCCTCCTTGTGGGAACCCCATACCTCATGAGAAATTTGTATGTATAATTTTTATATTTTCATATTGTGGGTTTATAGGTATTTGCATTAAATCCAAAATCTTGTATTTTCTTAAAATAAATATATTTTTTATATTCCCTAAAATTATTCTTTTGCTTCATGATCTTTTTGGTGGAATATTTCCCAATATTTCAATTTCTCTCACTGAACGGGTTTATGCAGCATCTTTCCATTGATTTTATTTTTGGTCAAAATTTATTTATATCCACTGGATAAATACCAACTTTTGAAAGGAAATTAATGTTTCATCCTCTTTCTTATTTCTATCACATTGGATGAAATGTTTTTGAAACCTGAGCTCCAACTGGAATTCCCTGAAAAAAACTGATCTTTTTTGCCTTTTTAAATATTAAATTAAATCAATTGGTTTCCACATTTGAATTATACCAAAAATAAACCCCAGAACCAGGATGCTTATCAGTATGGGCAGCCCACAGGCTAACACATACCAAATTGGTTGGAGGTTGGTTTTGGGCTAAACCCTAGGGGAAGAATTAGATTCTGAGGAAGCCTGGTTGGCTTTGAAGGTTGGGGTTGGTCAGGAGATGGGGATTTTTCACAACTGACCCTGGCGTGCAAGGGGCTGAAGGCATGGGCACTACTGCTCACAGAACTCAGGATAGAGACAAGGAGATTTATTGAATAGGAAGATGAGATGTAGAGTAATGACAATGATCAGAAGAAGAATCCAGGAGTAATGCTCTGAAGGATGTTGATAAGGAAATCCTGTAAGATTAACACCAGAGGGGTAGGTGAGATGAGTAAGGTAGGCTGGTTGGCTTTCTTGTGCTGAGATGACACCTATTGGATGAGGGACTAACCAATAAGAAGTAGTATACTAATTCCTTGAGGGGAATTAGTCCAGGGGTAGAACAGATGCCAGTATATGTGAGAGCTGAGAGGAGGCCTTGAGGAGGGATGAATGGTGCTGGGTCTGAACTTCCCCATGGTATTACATATTGAACAATTGGGCTTGAGGCAGTGCTTTGACTGATTGGGTAATGGCCAGTCCAGGAAGTTCATGTACTGAACTGGAGTATGGATTGTCCAGCCAGTAGTATGTACTATGGATTTAGAATATGTACTTCACATACCAGATAGAGTTGAAGGAGAGATGGGGATGCAATAAGCCATAGAGAGGTGGAGAGTATTCCTGGGAGATTGACTGAGGAGTGCAGGGAATGCAGGAGGAGAATTCAGGAGGTGCAGTATGAGAATCCAGGGGTAGAAGGTAGATTTTACTGAGGCTTGAGATTGACTGGGGGTTGGGTGTGACTAAGGAGACTGAGCCAGATTGTGGTTATGACAGGATTTAGGCTGCTTTTCATGCACCCAATTACAAATGGAGGAGGACTTTCAAAGCAGTTTTTTTAAAAATCAAGATAAAAAAATCTGAATTTATGGTTTCATATAAGTATGTGGGGAGTTGATTGGCAGTGTACCTTCCTCAAAATTGTTGAAACCAAGGCTTAAAAGAAGTCAATTGTGGGATTGACGCTACTCTCAGGAGTATTAGATTGACCAGTAAATTGATGAGGTTTGAAGGAGTGCTAGTGTCCAGTTCTTTGATCTATTTATCCCTTGTCTTCCTTCATCAAGCACAGCTGTTTCTTGCACTCACTAATCTTCCATTGCCACATCAACAAGAAACAAATGAAATTTCCCATACAAAATATCAAACTTCAAACCTGTATTTCCTTACTCCAAAAGACAAAGAGTATCATATAGAAGTTTCATCTCAAGAAGTTAGAACTCATTATATTACCTCCATAGTTCAGCCCATGATTATTTTTTCAAGTACTTCTCAAACATGAGTGAGTTTATAGATCTTGAAATTATTTTTCATCTCCACTAAAATTTCAAATACATAGAATAAACCATGCAAAGGACTATGAATATTTAATCAGTTCAAAATTTCATAAAAGAACTCAGAAGAACAATACATTTATTTCTTGAGTATTATTCTCCAAAATCATCAATAAAAAAAATTAATTTTTGCCTCTAGTGAGACTGTTGAAAATGTTTTTAGAAAATCTAAGGGTAATGTTAAATTCATGGCTCATTGAGCCGTTTAAACAACTCTGTACATGGCTCTTTGAGTTTTTTAAACGGCTCAATGGGCTGTGTGGCACCCTACACGACTCAAATGAGCCGTGTGGCATGCTACCCAGCTCAAATGGGCCGTGTGGCATGCTAAACGACTCAAAGGGGCTGTGTGGCATGCTAAACGTCCCATTTGAGTTGTAAAGCACACTAAACAACTAAAATAAAGTTGTGTAGGCTCCACTAAATAATCAATAATGAATAATAAATAATAGATAATAGATAATAAATAATAGATAATAAATTATATATAATAAATAATAAATAATAAATAATAAGTAATAAATAATAAATAATAAATAATAAATAATAAATAATAAATAATAAATAATAAATAATAAATAATAAATAATAAATAATAAATAATAAATAATAAATAATAAATAATAAATAATAAATAATCAATAATCAATAATCAATAATAAATAATAAATTATAAATTATAAGTAATAAATAATAAATAATAAATAATAAATAATAAATAATGAATAATAAATAATAAATAATAAATAATAAATAATAAATAATAAATAATAAATAATAAATAATAAATAATAAATAATAAATAATAAATAATAAATAATAAATAATAAATAATAAATAATAAATAATAAATAATAAATAATAAATAATAAATAATAAATCATAAATAATAAATGATAAATGATATATAATAAATGATAAACAATAAATCCTAAATAATAAATAATAAATAATAAATAATAAATCATAAATCATAAATCATAAATAATAAATAATAAATAATGTATAATAAATAATCATTAATAAATAATAAATAATAAATAATAAATAATAGATAATAAATGATAAATAATAAAAAATAAAAAATAAAAAATAAAAAATAAATAATAAATAATAAATAATAAAAAAGAAAAATGAATAATAAATAATAAATAATAAATAATAGATAATAGATAATAAATAATAAATAATAAATAATAAATAATAAATAATAAATAATAAATAATAAATAATAAATAATAAATAATAAATAATAAATAATAAATAATAAATAATAAATAATAAATAATAAATAATAAATAATAAATAATAAATAATAAATAATAAATAATAAATAATAAATAATAAATAATAAATAATAATAAATAATAAATAATAAATAATAAATAATAAATAATAAATAATAAATAATAAATAATAAATAATAAATAATAAATAATAAATAATAAATAATAAATAATAAATAATAAATAATAAATAATAAATAATAAATAATAAATAATAAATAATAAATAATAAATAATAAATAATAAATAATAAATAATAAATAATAAATAATAAATAATAAATAATAAATAATAAATAATAAATAATAAATAATAAATAATAAATAATAAATAATAAATAATAAATAATAAATAATAAATAATAAATAATGAATAATAAATAATAAATAATAAATAATAAATAATAAATAATAAATAATAAATAATAAATAATAAAAAATAAATAATAAATGATAAATAATAGATAATAGATAATAAATAATAAATAATAAATAATAAATAATTAATAATAAATAATAAATAATAAATAATAAATAATAAATAATAAATAATAAATAATAAATAATAAATAATAAATAATAAATAAAAAATAAAAAATAATAAATAATAAATAATGAATAATAAATGATAAATAATAAATAATAAATAATAAATAATAGATAATAGATAATAAATAATAAATAATAAATAATAAATAATAAATAATAAATAATAAATAATAAATAATAAATAATAAATAATAAATAATAAATAATAAATAATAAATAATAAATAATAAATAATAAATAATAAATAATAAATAATAAATAATAAATAATAAATAATAAATCATAAATAATAAATAATAAATAATAAATAATACATAATACATAATAAGTAATAAGTAATAAATAATGAATAATAAATAATAAATAATAAATAATAAATAATAAATAATAAATAATAAATAATAAATAATAAATAATAAATAATAAATAATAAATAATAAATAATAAATAATAAATAATAAATAATAAATAATAAATAATAAATAAGAAATAATAAATAATAAATAATAAATAATAAATAATAAATAATAAATAATAAATAATAAATAATAAATAATAAATAATAAATAATAAATAATAAAAAATAATAAATAATAAATAATAAATAATAAATAATAAATAATAAATAATGAATAATAAATAATAAATAATAAATAATAAATAATAAATAATAAATAATAAATAATAAATAATAAATAATAAATAATAAATAATAAATAATGAATAATAAATAATAAATAATAAATAATAAATAATAAATAATAAATAATAAATAATAAATAATAAATAATAAATAATAAATAATAAATAATAAATAATAAATAATAAATAATAAATAATAAATAATAAATAATAAATAATAAATAATAAATAATAAATAATAAATAATAAATAATAAATAATAAATAATAAATAATAAATAATAAATAATAAATAATAAATAATAAATAATAAATAATAAATAATAAATAATAAATAATAAATAATAAATAATAAATAATAAATAATAAATAATAAATAATAAATAATAAATAATAAATAATAAATAATAAATAATAAATAATAAATAATAAATAATAAATAATAAATAATAAATAATAAATAATAAATAATAAATAATAAATAATAAATAATAAATAATAAATAATAAATAATAAATAATACAAATAATAAATAATAAATAATAAATAATAAATAATAAATAATAAATAATAAATAATAAATATCAAATAATAAATAATAAATAATAAATAATAAATAATAAATAATAAATAATAAATCATAAATAATAAATAATAAATAATAAATAATAAATAATAAATAATAAATAATAAATAATAAATAATAAATAATAAATAATAAATAATAAATAATAAATAATAAATAATAAATAATAAATAATAAATAATAAATAATAAATAATAAATAATAAATAATAAATAATAAATAATAAATAATAAATAATAAATAATAAATGATAAATAATAAATAATAAATAATAAATAATAAATAATAAATAATAAATAATAAATAATAAATAATAAATAATAAATAATAAATAATAAATAATAAATATCAAATAATAAATAATAAATAATAAATATCAAATAATAAATAATAAATAATAAATAATAAATAATAAATAATAAATAATAAATAATAAATAATAAATAATAAATAATAAATAATAAATAATAAATAATAAATAATAAATAATAAATAATAAATAATAAATAATAAATAATAAATAATAAATAATAAATAATAAATAATAAATAATAAATAATAAATAATAAATAATAAATAATAAATAATAAATAATAAATAATAAATAATAAATAATAAATAATAAATAATAAATAATAAATAATAAATAATAAATAATAAATAATAAATAATAAATAATAAATAATAAATAATAAATAATAAATAATAAATAATAAATAATAAATAATAAATAATAAATAATAAATAATAAATAATAAATAATAAATAATAAATAATAAATAATAAATAATAAATAATAAATAATAAATAATAAATAATAAATAATAAATAATAAATAATAAATAATAAATAATAAATAATAAATAATAAATAATGAATAATAAATAATAAATAATAAATAATAAATAATAAATAATAAATAATAAATAATAAATAATAAATAATAAATAATAAATAATTAATAATAAATAATAAATAATAAATAATAAATAATAAATAATAAATAATAAATAATAAATAATAAATAATAAATAATAAATAATAAATAATAAATAATAAATAATAAATAATAAATAATAAATAATAAATAATAAATAATAAATAATAAATAATAAATAATAAATAATAAATAATAAATATTAAATAATAAATAATATATAATAAATAATAAATAATAAATAATAAATAATAAATAATAAATAATAAATAATAAATAAAAAATAAAAAATAAAAAATAAAAAATAAAAAATAAAAAATAAAAAATAAAAAATAAAAAATAAAAAATAAAAAATAATAATAAGTTATAAATTATAAATTATATGGAGTAGTGTATGGGCTCCTAAAAAACTCCCACAGGCCGTGTGGGGACCAAAACAACTCCCACAGGCCTTTTTGGGCCCTACATGGCTCCCACACGGCTGAAGCAGTGAATTTAACATCACCAAAAATCTAAATACGTAAGATGGCTTCCACAAGTTTTTGAATGGAAATAAATATCTTAATCAAGCACTCCGTTGGCTGAATTGGATTTATATCTTTGAGAAACTTTGATTTCAATACTTCAAATGAATTCAGAATTCAGTGTACTCAACTTGTTGGAAGAAAATTCATGCCAATTTCCAGAATTAGCTTGTTTAGAAAAGACAATGGTAAGTTATTCAATGGCCTCTAATTCATGAGAATCTGGCAGCTCCTAGATACGAGGAAGCTTGCAGTACTTTAGCTACTAGAAGTGATGCAATCAAAAAATAATAATAATCTCAAAAAGGAACAAAAACCAATCTCCAAAGGGATATATATTATTGGTGATGGGGAAAGGTTTATATGGTTTGGTTAAACAGTTTTCAATATAATTAATAATACTAGTTAAAAGAGGAGCCAAATTTCATACAGAGTGGTTTCCATTAATACCTCTTCTTCAGGAGATAAACTTTGAATCTGGCACCCTGGTAAGATGAGGATCTTATGAATGAACAGCAAGGAATTATTACCCACTAAAATGGTTGTTTGGCCTGACTATGGTAGCACACAGGCCAGATCAGGATGTGAATAAATCAATCCTTTGAGAATTCACTTGCTGTTTACCTGAAATGGTCAAAGCTGAAGGGGTTCAGAGGAAAGGTGGGGTACTTGTTGATTTCCCTTCAATGCAAAAATAAACAATGGTGACAAATTGATACTACTATAATTCAAACCAAAGTCATAAATCAATGTCTTATAACTTTATGAGCACTTTATCATTATAGAAATGGTATTAGATGATTACCTATGAATTCTGGTTGAGAAAAGAGCCAAAAAAGGTGCGGTATAAATACCTTTTTGGGGTTAAGAGAACCTTGTCAGGAAATTTATAGAAGGTAGGGCTTATGTTCTGAGGCTAGAAATCCAGCAATAGCTGGATTGGTAAATCCTTTTGGTGCTTTGGCTCAGAAAATGCTGGATTGGTAGGGATATTGCATGATTTTTGATTCAGATCAGTGTTTGTGTTAATTTTTTAAATTGCTGATCCTGAAAGTAATCTATTTTTTTACTATTTATATTTGCCTAAGAATGATTGGTGACATGTTTTTATTGATTGTAAATCATATTATGATCATTTTTGTATTTTTTATTATTTTATGTTTAGATCTCTTGATGTGTTTTTTGGCCTTCAAAGATCTGGATCTGCTAATTTTGTGGTGCTTGTTATTATTTGTTTTTCAAATTTAAGTGATTTGTAATTTGATTTTGTATGTTTTTATATGATATTTAACAGTTTAATATCATCCTCTATGCATGGTTCATGGTTTTATATCTGCATGGCTGATCCATGTACGTTGTAGTATTTATGTGCAGTACTTCTCAGCACCTCTGATTTATTTTGGATCTGAGATGCACAGATCAAATCTGCTGCATGTGGGAATCTGATCAGCTTCAGGACTTTCATGTGGGTCCTGGTTCAGTATATGAATGCTGGGTAGTTTTAGAGCGCACAGCCTGTGTTTGAGGATGCTGGGCTGCATGCAGGAATCTTGAAAAACCCTAATATTGTCCATAACTCCTAAACTACACAAAACTCTCAATTCTGATATAATTTTAGTTTTGGAACCTATACATGACAATAAGTATCAATTATTTAAGTGGCCATAAAGTGCAATGGTGATCCACTTTTGGGTCATTTTTACATTAATTATTTTGATGCATTGAGAAGTAGGAACTCTACAAATGCTTTGGTAAATAGTCTTCTCCAACCTCATTCCCTGCCTCATCTTTCTGTCTACTCCCTTCATACCTTCTTCTTCCTGCCTCTTTAATTCACTCCCTTTCACGTGCATCCCACCATAACCTCAAGCTGGAATCAGTGGGGGACCAAGTCCAATCAACTCAAGATAAATATTCAACATCCCTCAACCGCGCAAGACATACTTCAACTGCTGAGTAACTCAACTCAAAGGATCCTGCCTCCTGGGACCACACCTTCCAATCATAGCAAAAATTCAGTAAAAGACAAGACACAAGACACCCACATTACTCAACAATCAAAAGGATCTTTACTTAGAAATTTCCTCCCAGCCTAGAATTCAAGAAATTTGGGGACAAGTATAACTTGGTGCAAACATCACTCAATCCCCTGGACCTTGAAACTATCAAAAAGCTCTAACTCAAACTCCTGCCCAGTATATACTTGTCTATCTAAAGCTCCTTCATTTTCATCCTGCTGTACAATTGTTTTCTTTGTGATTTCCTAAATACTCCACAGCTTTGAATCAGTCCTAGTGATACACTCAGGTTTTTTATGAATTATTATCTTACAAATTAGAAATTTTTGTGTGTTTCAAGGGGATTATAACTTATATCTCTGAATTAAATCCTTCTATTTTTGGTTAAGAAATCATCAAAATTGTTTGGTTTTTTTCCATTCCTTTTCTGTGTTATTAGGGAAATGTTAATTGATGTTTACAACCCATATGAGGCTTGATAAAAGATAAAAAAATAAATAAGAAAATAAAATAAAAAAATAAGTAAATTAAAAATAAATAAAAAAATAAATGAATAAATAAATCAGTAAGAAAGTAAATTCAAAATTAATAAAGAAAGAAAGAAAGAAAGAAAGAAAAATAAATAAATAACTAAATACAAAATGGGTCCAATTTAGATGTTTGAGGACCGTAGAGCCAAAAACAAGGGTCAAATCAATGGCCTGCGCGTCAAACACCTGGAATTTTGACAACAAGGTTTGCCAATGGTTGATCAACAGAAAAATGACAGTTGACCAAACCATGAATTGATTTTTCATTTGGCTAATTGGTGACTGGTGGTCAGGGTTGTGGTAATGTAAATTTGCCCATGCAGTCAACTTAACAGCAGGGCACGCCTGTCTGTGACTTGTGGTTGGGGTTGTTGCAACATTTTCTTTCTCAGGCGGTCAAATCACCAACTTTACTGGCACTGCTGGTTCAATCCCACTTGGATCCTGCAGCACTGTCCTGTGGTTTAATATTGAACATGATGCCAAGCCCTCATACACCATTTCTCACTCTTCATTGTAAAATTTTAAGTTCATTTTCAATTTCAAAATATTTTTTTTAAAAAGAGCATCATTCATTCAGAAAGTTTCATGCTTTGAAACCCATTTTTTTTAAAAGTCTCATTTTCTTGAATTTTTCAAATTCAGTTAATTTTAATATTGCTTTTTTAATTTTTTCTGGTGATTCTGCTTTTCAGGGATGTTCTATTTAAATTAAAAAAAATTAAATTATTGATTGTGAAGTGCTGGCCTCAAGAGTCAAGGGAAAACCTTGCCTTGGCTCACCCTACCTGTCTATGGCTGATGTCATACACTCAACCCATTGGCCAGGTTCAATGGGTGGAGTGATAAACCTGGCTACTGACCTGTGCTCCTCAGCTGCATGAAATGCACCTGAGTTAAGGATCCAATGATTTTTTTTTGAATGGCCAACTTCCATTGTTCTTTGAGAGCTATCTTGATGCTCAACTTGGGAAATTTATTTTTTTTGAAGCTGGAAAATACCACCATGGCAATTGTGCTGCATATTCAAGCAGGCTTTGATTGCCTGTATTCAATTCAATACAAGTTTTATTAATAAAATATATTCCAAATCTGAAACAAAAATTGAGAAATTTCTAGCCTGAAGATTTAATGTCCATTCAGAGGTTGTTTCAACAAATTCCCTAATGTTGTAAAATGGGTTGATTCCCATGATTGAAATTTTGTTGACTTGGATAAAATATTCAGTGAATTCAATTCCAGTAATCTGCCATAATGAAGTGATCTTGTCAATAAAATCCATTGAGTTGGGAGATTCAATCTGATTCCAAAAAAATAATGAAAAAATGGTTATTGTTTTGAAGTGATTTAGCTCAAGTAATGCCAAAAACTTGCCAAGATGTGGTAATTCTTCTGGATGATCTCATGCTTTTTTAATTGAATTTGGGTATTTTTTCATCATTTGAAGGGAATTTTTCTCAAAGCATCTTGGACTCTTTCTTCAGTGGGAACACATTTTCTTTTAGAAAAGGGATATTGGTTGAGGGGATGATAAATCTGGCTATAATAACCCATGGAATGTTGAATAAATGGATTATCTTCAAATATGCTGGTAATTGTTGAACTGCTTTGAAAAGTTGTTTGAGTCTCTGGATTGTATACCACACCAGCAGAGAGAAGGAAAATTAGAGACTGATGATGACTGAAGCTGATGGCCAAATCATGTCCTGGACTGATATTGTTTGAATGAATTGAAGCTTGGCGTAAAATTCCATTGTAAATTTCAAATTTTTCAGTTGAAAAAGGACTAGCTGGACCAAAAGGCAATATTGAGTCTGGGAGGTGAAGAGGCATGTGAATCATGGGTTTGTTGATAAATTTGCCAGACATCTTGATCAAATGATATAAAAATTGTTTGATTTGTGCCTTCAGTTTATTTTGGTATTCATTCATGTCTTTGATATGAGTTTGAAATATGAAAGTGTAAATTGAACAAAGTGAGGTCCACAGAATCCTTTTTTCAGCTTTCATAACATGGAAAAAAGTGAAGGGTGCAGCTTAAAGTAAGGTTTTGAAATGTTTTCTAAAAAGGCTGAGTGAATTTTTTATTAAATAGTTTGGCTGAAGGGAGAGGATTTTCAGTGAATTTGTGTTGAAAGACTGGATTTATCCACTTATTAATTTCAATTCAGATTCCTTCAAAGATTGAATAAAATCTTGGACCAAGTATTTGAAAATACCAAGGAGAACCACATGTATAATTTCAACTGGAGTGTCAAGGCAGCCATCAAGTCCTTTTAAATTTGCAAAGAAAAAATAAATAAAAAATAAATGCCTGATCATCATGAAAATTTATCAATTTAATGAGAACAACACCTTCAAGCTTCAAAAATGGGTTGAATAGTTTGGATTAGTTGGTTTCTTCCAGTTTTCTGATTTTTTGAAAGATTGATGATTCTCTATTTTTTTCAATAATTATTTTTTTAATTGAATCCACCAGGCCATAGGATGAAGACATTATTTGAAATTATTTTTGGTTTATTTTGGAAATTTCATAGAGTTGATGGGTTTTTTCAATTTTTTCACTCCAATATCTGGTGGGATTAGAGGCCTAGAAATATATAAAAAATGCTATAAATGATGATCATTTTTATTCAAATAATTAACCAATTCACCTCAAAGCCATTCCTATCAATTTGCATAAACTTTTGGAGATAGGCAATTGTTTGCTTATTTTTCCCATTGGGTACAGATAATTTGCATATTTGACATCGGTTGAGTGAGATTCCTGGAAATGGAGTATTTGTTACTTCTGCATGCATTCAGGAATCTTCCAAAAAACATGAGACTGTGGTGATAACTAAAACTGGTTCAGAAATGGTGATATCAAAAGCTGAAAATCCTTGGGTGGTCATTTGACTGTTTTCCAAACAAAAATGTCAATATTATTTCAATGTATGATTCAATTTGGGACTAACTTAATCTCCTCAACTATTGGATCTTTCATTTAAATTAATCCAGCTCTGTTGGATGTTGATAAAAAATGAAGATTATATTCTTGGGTGTATAAGTGAGGCGGAAGAACAGATAGTGTCAAATAAAATGATTGGTGTTTTTTGAATTTCTTTGAGACATTTCCTGAAGTATCATCTGAATATATTGTTATAGGAACATGTCCAATAATCATTCCCTGTGCCTTAACACGCCATGGATTAGGGAGACTGATCACATTCTCACTTTTTTCATCAATTTCTGTGTAAAAAATTGGCAAAATTCTAATCAAAAACAATTCAGACTTCAATCCTCATGATCATTTGATTTTCATAAATTAACACACCATAAATTTTTTTGTCACAGATATCTGATAAGAAAACTCCATCTTGTTCTATTTTGGAGTAATCCTTCAGAAATCAATCACTACAAATTTCCATTAAATTTGATTCCATGAAATTTGCTTGAGCAGGAATGGTGATCTTGACTGTGGTTGAATTGAGCATGGAACATTCCATTGTGACACATTTGGTGTATATTTTTGATTCAAAAGAGTAAATAAAAACATGAAGTAAAATTTCTTTGGAAATTAATTGTGCAGGTTCAAATATATAAAAATGTTAGGAGTCTTGCAGCAAAATTTGATTTCTTAGGTTGGGTGACAGAATTTCCCACCATTTCTTGTATTGAGAGAGCTTGAAATGATGCAATCCACAGTTTTCTGCTGGATAAAAGTCCAAAAAAGGGGCCAAATATATATTTGAAAGCTCCTGAAAGGTTTGAAAACAAAACAGAAATAGAAATAGAAACAATTAAATTTTAAATTATTTAAAAATTTGAAACTGCTTAAAAAAAAACCGACACGGGATAGGATTCCCTCCAATTTGTGGGAGAAGCATGGAATTCCAAATACAGAAAATTGAGATTCTGTGCGGAAGTCCAAAAATTGGCAAATCTGCATGCAATCCCATCAGACCAAATTCAATGAGGGAAATGTCTCCCTGCATAGGTCCAAAAGCCCCCAAATCTGCCCATAGAGTGATCAAGAGATGATGTGATGACTAGAGCCAAAAATCCTCAAACAAACCAACTCCTAGGAACAATCAATTGAACCAATGGTAATTTTCTCTTCCTTCTTTTGTTATGTTCTCTATTTTTCCCTGAATCTTTTTTTGTACCTCCTTATTCCTAAAAGGAAACAAACAATTATCTTCCCCATCCCATTTTATCTCAAACTTTTCCAATTTGAATCCCTGATCCCCCAATTATGAAGAATTGGTAAGTATTTGATTCAGCTTGGCATTAATGAAGTCTTGCCATCCCTTGTGATTTTTGATTGAATTAATCTCATCAACTGTATTCAATCTTCCCATTGTACTCAATTCAAATGGATCATTTATTCAATCCATATAAAAATCAACTGGCAAATAAAGTTCTTCTTGATCAAAATCAATCAACAAGTCATCATTCAAATCCATGTTTTCTGAGTTGACATGTGAATCCATCAAAATAGAGCCTTGGCGAGTTACTTCAAGGAAAGATCAAAGTTTCTGTTGATGACTGGGTATCTTAACATGTCTACTTTTATTTTCTTTAATTATATGCTGCAATTTACATATTTGGAAGCAAAATTTAACCCCGTTGTAAGACTCCAAATGGTGCTAGGCCGTGGCAGTTCTGTGGAGGGGAAAGGTGCTATTTAGGATGCCCTCCTGAGTGTTAAAAAATATTTATATGTAACCAAGATCAAGGTCCAGAACCTGTTAAATGAGGAATTAAGTAGCAAAGGATAAAGATGATAGTAGTTTGTTAGCAATGAAACAGCACTATCTGAGCCAAGATTATGTGGGAAAAACTTGGACAAAAGAAGCTAAAGTTTGTTTAAAGTTCAATGAACAAAGCTGTTGCATGTAAAAAACGCCCACAAGCTAATAACTCTGGTTCTCAGCAGAAGATTGGGATGATCAATAAAACCCAACCAACATCCAGGTTCTCAATGAACCTTCCAAACTCTCCGCATTCAAGCGCTTGAAGGGTACCAGATAACTGAGGGTGGCTGTACAAGAAAAAGAACTATGTTTAAGAAGCTCTAAAAGCAAACAGTAACTGATTTGAAGCAAGAATAACCTCAACACTTCTCAAGGAAATCAGGAGTAGGCTGGCCAAATGCAACTCCAAAGAAATAAGGGAGGTATAACACTCCAGGGCTTAAGCTTAATAAGACCTCTTCAATAAATTTTTATTGGCTCCACAAAGATGATCAAGGAGGGATCAAGACCAGTATGCTATCAGATTTCACATGCAATTCCTCCTAAAAAATCACTGAAATTGAAACTAACTTTCTTCCATTTTGCAATAATTATTGTTTGATTAATCTTGGGTTTTATCAGCAGTGGGAGTGGAGTAGGAAACAAGAGTTTGATAAAAGGCAGAAATTTATTGAAAAGTGGGCAGAAGGAGCCAACCAGTTTCCAGAAAATATAATTGAAACCAATGATTTCACCAGATCATAACTGTTGAGTGCTGAAATTCCCCTTTTCTTCCAGGTCTCACATTCCCAACTAGTCTCAGAGTAAAGTTCCCTTATTTAAAAACTCTCATTTCTCCTTTCCAATGAGTTTTTCCACTCTGTTGATCATTCATTCAAATCCCACCCCATCCACTCTCAAAATGCCTGCCTCATTCCATAACCCTTTCCAATCTCAAAATTTTCTGATACAAGCTACTAACTTTCCATTGCCTAACCCTAATCCTACCAAGCAAAGAAACATCAAAAATTCCAAGGATTCTCAGAGTGATCCCCCAATGAGCCCAACTTGCATGTTGATTCTCATGAATCAAGCCCCAAGTTGGATGACCAAACTAACCAAAATTCAATTAGCTCTTCAGAGGAAATCACAGATGAGTCCTTTCAGAGCAACTCAGACCAAATTTTCCCACTCTAATCTGAACTTAAGGCCTTTTTGACCAACATAACAATTTAAGTTTCTTCCCTCTCTCAATTGTACTGAACCACTTTTTCTAGCCAAGAACCTCATTTACTTTGTTTTTGATTGCCAAGCCAAGATGAGTGACCATCAACTTATGATGGTCCTTGTTCAGATGAATTTAAGTTTCAGCAATTAATGGAAACCAACCACCTCTTCCATCCCAGGATCATCCAATGCAGCCACCAACTCAGACACGCAATTAAGCCAAATCAAAAAAATAAAGTGTTATCAGTGCAGCAAGTAAATCAGGGTAAGCTGTATCTGTTTCCAATCACAGAAATCACGTATTGGACTCAAAAACATAAAATCACTCAATGGTATGAGATGAGATTTGATCAAAAATCCTCTGATGCAAAATTTAGGCATATGAGTAGACAAACAATGTGCTTTGTGAGCCAATCAAAGGTTCAATATTACTCTCAACAATTGTAAGTTTTTTTTGTGTTCAATTCTCACATGAATTGATATCAATCTACTTGCTAGGATTATGTTGAAAAAAATCAGACACTGTCAAATGCAATTGCCTCCCCCCTGGTTATGACATGAACAACCCAACTGCACAAAAGGATGTTGCATCCTTTGTTGGTAAACTAGTTAAGTATGGAAAATTGAGTTCAAGAAATTTGGTGAGTACAATTTCTAATTTCTATCAACTTTTGTCATTTTTTCTGAATTTTCTGACCAAACTGTGGCTATACTGCATTCCCAGATTCTCTACAACATTTCAGAAACAAGTATTCACACAAGGTATGGACCAATTCCAAAATTTTCAGAACTTTTGATTAAATTATTTGTGATCTTATTCCTTGCCAAATCAACTTGCAATACATTTCAAACTGAACTTCATGATGAACTCATTATTGATTTATCAGGTATTTGGGCCCAGAAACTAACACAATTTAGCAACCCAGTTCATTTAAAAAACACTCCTCCAACCTGAGGTGTGATTTTCCTTCTTACAACTGCAAAGTTTCATCCATATTTCCAGTCCAAAATGTGGTGCCATGGTGCACTGGAAGGACATTGATTGAGACTTGAAAGAGTTACAACAATTTTCATTGTCTTCTGTAACTGTGTTAGTAATTAAAACTTCTCTTTTTAATTTTATATGATTATTTAAATGAATTAAAATTGATCTTGAAATGTGTGTGCAATGTTCAACAGTTGGTCCAAAGCCATCTTGAAAAAAGACAAGGAATTATTTGATTGTAAGACCATGGAAGAAGATCTTACATCTGAGGCCTTGATCATTCCAACAGAGGCAAAAATCCTTGAATTTGAATGAACACTCAATCAACCTCAAAATGATCCTTTTGAATATTTTTAATTTAATGTCTATTCAATTCTACATATTTGGTCTCAATGAAAGATTGTAACTTTTTCTTTATCATCAAACAAAAAAAACCTGTAATTTTGATTGTAATACATTAAATAGTAAGAAATTTATTTCTTAAATACAACTGATTTAAAGGTTTTATCCAATGGATAAAATGAGCCAACAGTGGAATTGTTTTGGAAAAAAAATTGGTTGAATCATTGTCATGCTCAACAACAATGAAAAATTTTTTTGAGCATCTGAACAAAATGTCAATGAGCTGTTGATTTAGCTTTGAAAGCAAATTGACCCCATCTCACCTGTGTTAAAATGTCAGAAGGCTCTCAACCAGCCTCAACTTTATTGCATGCCAAAATTATTTTGACGGCTCCTGCCCACTAAGAGGGTGCTGACAAACCATTGTTGCGCAAGCTGGTGGCTTAATTCCACAGTGGAAACGTGGTGTAAATAAATCAATAATTAATTAAATTGAAAATAAATAAATAAAGTAACAAAAAAACAAAAAAAACAAAAAAACAAATAGATAGATAGATAATTAATTAATTAATTGATGAATTAATTAATTAAACAAAACACACAAACAAAAATTAATAAAATAAAGTAAAATAAAATAAAATAAAATAAAATAAAATAAAATAAAATAAAATAAAATAAAATAAAATAAAATAAAATAAAATAAAATAAAATAAAATAAAATAAAATAAAATAAAATAAAATAAAATAAAATAAAATAAAATAAAATAAAATAAAATAAAATAAAATAAAATAAAATAAAATAAAATAAAATAAAATAAAATAAAATAAAATAAAATAAAATAAAATAAAATAAAATAAAATAAAATAAAATAAAATAAAATAAAATAAAATAAAATAAAATAAAATAAAATAAAATAAAATAAAATAAAATAAAATAAAATAAAATAAAATAAAATAAAATAAAATAAAATAAAATAAAATAAAATAAAATAAAATAAAATAAAATAAAATAAAATAAAATAAAATAAAATAAAATAAAATAAAATAAAATAAAATAAAATAAAATAAAATAAAATAAAATAAAATAAAATAAAATAAAATAAAATAAAATAAAATAAAATAAAATAAAATAAAATAAAATAAAATAAAATAAAATAAAATAAAATAAAATAAAATAAAATAAAATAAAATAAAATAAAATAAAATAAAATAAAATAAAATAAAATAAAATAAAATAAAATAAAATAAAATAAAATAAAATAAAATAAAATAAAATAAAATAAAATAAAATAAAATAAAATAAAATAAAATAAAATAAAATAAGATAAAATAAAATAAAATAAATAAAAATAAATAAACAAGTAAAATATATTAAAAATAAAAATATAAATAAATCAAACAAACAAATAAAAAAGAAAATTAAAAATTGGCCACCCTACACAACCCGTTCACACCTCAAAATGGGTTGTGTGGTGCAGTTTGCAACCCATCTGGGTTGTGAAAGGTGTGGTGCTTATTTATAGACATGGAGGCAAGTGGGCTCATCACTGGAAATTTGACTTGGAGCGGCTCAGCTGTGGTTGTGGGTCCGCAGCACAATAGGCTCAGAGAAGCTTGTTGGCGGAATTTCTATTCCGCAGTGCATTAGCTAAGGGCTAAGTATTGGTGCGGTGCGCGCTTTTTGCAGGCACCATGAAAAGAATGGGTCGGAGTTTTGCCTTTTGCAGACATCATTGCATTGTCAAAAATAACTTTCCCTCTGCCGCTGGGAATTTACTAATGCAGAAGCAAGTGATTGAAGATAAGTAGTACGGATTAGGCCAATTATGGGATATGCACTGAGGTTGCGGAGCTGTGGGGCAATGAACACTAAAGTTGAGAAGGTGGCATGCGGATTGTTGGGGATTTGTAGTTATGCCGCATGTGGGATTGGGAGTGATCTTCTAGGGAATATTTACAAGGATCTGTTGTTAGTTATGCATTGGTGCTACTCAACTGTTAAGGGTGATTGGCAACAGGATCACCAAATCTACTGCAAATCATCAGATTTGGTAAGGATCCAACTATCAGGAGGGAGGATCAGTGCGGAAGGCACGGAGGCTGTGGGAAAAGGAGTCTTTCCTTTTATGTTCCTTTATTATTTGTTGTATATATAAGGAAGCTTTTCTTTTATTGGAGGGGAGATTATTATCATTGGACATCATCATTATGATTGGAGATTATCATTGGGAGATTATCACATCATCGGAGTATTGGAGTATAGAAAAAGAACATTTCACGGAAAATTATAGTCAGGTCCTTTTCTTCTTTTAATTTGGAGTGTAGTTACCAGCAAGAGTTCTTGGAGTTCATATTTAGGGAAATAGTTTAAGTGCAGAGCTTTTTGGGGAGTCTGTATTGTTTATTTAATATTATTTCATTGCAAGTTAGCTTTAGTGGTTTTCATCTTGGGTGCAGAAGTGGAGTTCAATTAAGAATTGCAGAGGTACAGGAGTGTGACTCAAGGGCTAGTGGAATTTCTGGAACTTGGAGCAAGATTTTTGCGGATAATTTTACCAAAAACACAATCTCTTTCCGAAAATTGGGGGTCTGGCTGGGAAAGTCCTTTCTCTGTTATAATACCTGGTACCCTCTGTGGAGATATAATTTTTTTTGGTTCTCATTCTTTCTTTAAATGGGAGATTTTGAGGCCGGTTTGGCCGGCTCACTTCCAACTCACCAACAGGCAACCGGTTGGCCGCCACTGTATCAAAGCGCTCCTTGTCAGACGGCCAGCCTGGAAGGGTTTCTGCTAAGAGTGGCCATGGGGGGAGAATCAATGTATGTGGCACCAGAGATGCTGTAGGAGCAGCAAGGGAGCGGAGAAAAAATTAGGCCAAGGGACTACCCCGCAGTTAGGTTTTGTCCAGAGGATGTTCACCAATTTCTGGAATGGTTTGAGAACACGGCCAACAGCAAAGGGGCAAATGACGTCAACTGGGTCCGGAAAATAGTCAAATTAATTCTGGATGAGGAGGATCTGCGGGATGTGGAGGAGATGGAGGTTTACGGAGAATGAAATTTGGAAAAGTTGCCGGGGGAAATATTGGAACAATGGGGGTCACGGGAGCAGAGGTTTTTCAAAGTGGATCTTGAGAGTCTGACAACCACAACGGCAAGGGAAGGAAGTTTTTCCTTGAGGACATTGTTTGGTGTGTATTGTTCCTCATTTGATTGCATTTTGAATTACCTTGTCCGCAACAAAACTTTGGCAGAACATACTGGCTCCGTCAAGAGGACTTTCATGCAGGGGATTAGCTCTGAGTTGGGCAGAAGGGTCCACAGAAAGCTTTAAAAAGGAGGATTAATTTATAGGTTGCGGGACGGAGGGGTAACCCTACTCCTGGACATGAAGGAAATCCGCACAGCAGTTTTAGGAAAGTTGGAATAAGTGGAACTTATGGAGGAAGACCCAAAAGGTTAAGAGAAGAAGGATTTACAGGTGAAAAGGGTAAAAGGGCCGGTAACACCAAAGGAAACTGCTGAAATGACAGAGATGTTTAACAAAATGCATCTTTTCTGGCAGAAAGCTGTAGCAAAGCCAGCCCCAACAGTTCTGGAACCACCAAAAACAACATCTAATGCGCCTACTCAGGGGACATCAAGGGCACCGCCAAGGAACAAAGGCAAGCCTTGCGTTTTCCAATGCTATTACTGCCGGGAAGATGGCCATCTGAAAAGTTTGTGTAAAGATTTGAGTGTGGACGTAAGGAGAAAGATAGTTAAGAAGGATGGAAGTGATTGTTTTCAAAATTCAGGAGAACCTATACCGGATATTCTGGATCAACCTTTGCCACAAGATCTGGCTTGAGCGGCAGCATTCAAGAAGAAGGGAACTACAGCTTCAGCAGGGTGTGCTTTTCCCTTAACCTGGGAACCCCCAGAAGTTTTGGCGGAGGTTAGGGCCGTTCTCTCCAATGAGAGGAGAATGAACCTTGATGTTCCTACTCCTGAAAAAGCACCGGAACAGGCAGTTGTATTCAAAGTGGGGGGATCCTGCAGGAGGGCCGGAGAAGTAGAAAGGAGAATTTGTGGAATGGACCACCCTGTTTCCCTAACTTTTGAAGGAAATAGCAGCAATCTCACCAGTAATGGCGGAGGAGATGGTCATGTTCTTTGAGCAGTTTGCAGGGAATAAGGAGGACAACCCAAAACCCATAGGAGAGGAAAAGGTTTGTTCTCTCAAAGAGGGGGCGTCTGTTTTAGGATTTAGCGGTGCTATGATGTGCCCATTGGGATATTTAGAAATGCGGATAAAAGGAAAACAATGTCAGGAAATGGTCAATAGCGGTTCAATGGTCAACATCCTTCCATTTAAGTTGGTAACAAACGCGGGATTGGTCCAACATAAGGAAAACATTGGGTTGCGGACTTTGGGAGGTTTTGAATGCATGGTCAAAGGGGTTGTGGAGAAGGAAATGGCAGAATTGGCAAAGGTATTGCCTCTGCTGTTGTATTTGGTAGTAAGCGGGTTGGGGGTCCTACTTGGTAGGCTGTTCCTTTTTGCCTTCTGGGCATCTCTTGGCTTCCATCCGGATACTAGGGAGGAACTCCTTACAGTTGCGGAAGCATTGGGGAAACGCTAAAAGACAACCATCTGTTGGCCTGAAAGTGACAGATGGGAACATTGGAAGGGCTTCCCTCTTGCGGAAGGCAGCCACAACAATTCAGTGGAGGATTTTTAGATGTTGGCCGTGTGGCCTGTGCGGGGAAGGCTCCGTCCTTGCGCAGATGGTCAACAGCTAAGGAGCAGGAAGGAGGATCCCCTGTAGCATGGTCCAAAGTGCTTTGGGAAGTATGGAGAAGAGCAGGGATTGGGGCAACAATGATGGGAGCGGGGATAGGAACAATATTGAGTCCTTTCTTGTATGACCCTCCAATGGGTTTCAGCACAAGCAGCTACCCTTGTGCCACAATTGTGAGCGACCCAGATTTCATTGCAGGTCAGCAATTACAAATAGAGGAGACAACCAAGGGACCAAAGTTGGTTGAGGTGGGGGTCTTTGGTAGAAAATACAAACAGTTTGCTAAAAGGTACAATCACAGAACAAGAAAATGCCGCAGGACCTCAATAAACCAATGAGGCCTATCTGTTGGTCATGGGACCCTTATGGTTTTCCTTTGACACCCACAATCCTGGAGAAGGATCCGACAGGCTTGATGGAGGAGCTGATGGGGAACTCAACTTTTGGCCAGAGGGGTGGTTGCAAGAGGAGGAAGTACAATTACTAAAGGCGGTGATTTTCATGCAGAGGAAGGCGCTGTCCTTTTGTCCAGAGGAGTTGGGGTTACTCAGGAATGAGATTGCAGACCCCTACCAGATACCTATGGTGCCCCACAACCCTTGGAAAATCAAAACCATTCCTATTCCAGCAATGGTTAGGGATCAGTTTACGGAGTTGGTGCGGGAGCATTTGCGGACGGGTCTGTAAAAGCCTTCTTGTTCTAGTTATTCTAGTCCCATTTTTGTGGTACTAAAGCAGGATGGGAAGATTCTGCTGATTTTCCACAACCTGCAGAGGTTAAACTTGGTCACAATCAGAGAGGCTGGGTTGCCTCTGCAGGTGGAGGAGTTTGTGGAGAATATGACCAGAAGATTCTGCTATGGGTTAGTAGACGTCATGGGGGGTATGATCAGCGGCAACTACATCGGGATTCCCATTGAATGACTGTGTTTGAAATGCGGTTGGGGAAACTTCAGTTAAGACGGCTTCCACAGGGTGCAACTAATTTGGTAGCAGTTTACCAGGTGCAGATGACTTGGATTTTGCAGGATGATGTTCCAGAAACAATGCAGATATTCATGAATGACATGCATATCAAGGGGCCACGGAGCAATTAAAGTGGAGAAACCATTGTGTGAAATTTGGGAATCAGGCAGTTTATCTGGGAGTATGCGCGGACTTTGGAGAGAATCCTGTTCTGGATCAAGGAAGCAGGTTTGACTGTTTCTGGTTAAACGTTTGTGGTGTGCATTCCGGCCTTAGAAGTCCTTGGCCACAAGGTTTCCAAAAACGGGAGGAAAATCACTAAGTACAAAGTTAATAAATTTTTGGAATGGCCTACTCTGCGGAATGCTCCTCAAGTTTCCCAGTTTTTAGGTCTATGTGGATGGGTACGGATCTTCATTGAGCGTTTTGTTGAGATATCTAGCCCGTTGTGAAAACTGATTAGGAAGGGAGCTGAGTGGGTGTGGACGGAGGAATGCAATTGCGTATTGCAGGAGCTGAAGAAGATTGTTGGGCGGCAAATAGTGTTGAAGGACCTTGACTAAAAAAAATTAGGCATCTGGCTAGGGTGGACTCAAGCAAGTGTGGTGGGGGTGGTGTGCTGACCCAAGAAGATGAAGGAAAAGAAAGGCCAGTACTCTATGAGTTGGTGACATTTTGGAGGTAGAATCTTGGTACTGGCAGCCCAAGTTGGAGTTGTGCGGGGTGACAAGGATCATGCGTAGATTACAGCATGTGCTGTGGGGGGTGTCCTTTGAACTCCTGGTGGATGCGGAAGCGCTGGCTAGGATGATTAATTTCCCAACCTTTCCTAATGCTCCTATGACACGGTGGATTGCATACTTACAGTTGTTCAATTTCACGGTAAGGCATGTTCTGGCAAAGGCGTTTATGATGCCAGATGCCTTGTCTTGGTATCTGGAGGTCCGGCGTGTGGTGGAAGGGGATTTAGATGTGGAGAAAAAGCTTCTGACCGTGGCATAAAGGGCTGTGGAGGTTTGGAAACTTCCCCTGAAACAGTGCGGAAGGTTTCAGGCATTGGATAAGTATCTTTGGACGCTTCTTTTTCCTGAAGGATTGTTGGCAACAGAGGTTAGATGGGTTTGGCGGAATGTTTTGCTTTTCTTTTGCCAAGATGGGCAGTTTTGGAAAAGGGAACTTCTAATACCCTTTGTCCTGGTCACAAGGCAGGAGGATCAGGAGGATTTGATTCAGAGTCTTCACAATGACTTAGCCCACTGGGGAGAGGCAAAGATGCGGAGGAGAGTCAAGACCAGGTTCTGGTGGACTGGTCTGGGGCAAAGAGTGAAAGATTGGTTGCAGAGTTTCAAAGCTTTTCAGCGGTGTAGTACCACATTGCCAAGGGAGGTGGGTATTCCAATGGGTGAGGACACCCTTTTTGGGAGGGTCCCACTGGACGTGGTCCATATCAAGGCAGGAAAGTCCCTGTATCTGCTTGTGGCTTGGGATAACTTGTTGGGGTGGATGGAGGCGCGCCCATTTGTTAAGCTGTTGGCCAAAAATGTGGGGTAGTTTTTGGAGGAGGATTGGTTTGCTTGTTTTGGGTGTTTGCCACATATCACGGTGGACGGCCAGGCAGAGTTTGGGGGTGATCTTTGGAGGCTGGTTGAATCTTGCGGCGCAAAGTTCCAGCACATTATTGAATATTATCCAGAGGGAGGGGGGGAAATAGAAAGGGGGCATCAGCCAATCAAGGAAGCAATGGTCAATATCTGCAGAAGTAATGGGAAGAAGTGGGAGGAGACCTTGCCAGTTGTGCTGTTTGCGGATCAGATATTGGTCAAGAGAGGGAGGGGTTTTTTTCCTTACAAGTTCTTCTATGGGTGGCAGCCGGTGCGTCCGGTAGATATCAAAACCTTGACTTATCTTGCTATTGACTGGTGGAAGGTTAAGATCATTGAGGATCTAGTTGTGGGGCGGGCGGAGAAACTTTTGCAGCAAAAGGAGATGGTCTCAAGGGCGTCAAAGAGGCTTCAGGACAGTTGGGCTAAGTTTGTTTGGTACTGTTGTCTTTTTGATGTTCATATTATGTAACCAACAAATTTAGTTAACTTATTGCTATCTTACTTTTTTCATTAGCTCATTACCCATGTCTTAGGCCCCCTCTGGGGCTATCTAGTTGTCTTGACCCTGCTACCTTAGGCCCCCTTTGGGGTTCT
Source organism: Puccinia polysora (assembly GCA_025617555.3). Classification (NCBI taxonomy): domain Eukaryota; kingdom Fungi; phylum Basidiomycota; class Pucciniomycetes; order Pucciniales; family Pucciniaceae; genus Puccinia; species Puccinia polysora. Next base: position 5,241,929 of record CM062637.1, on the reverse strand, counting down.
CTAGTTGTCCATAAATACTGGTCCTTCCCTTGGACCAGGAATGAAATTCATCTGATTACCAGACACGTAAACTGCATTGTCCCTTCCTCCTCATTGGATCAGTTTCACTTTACTATACAAGTATTAACTCTTCCCCTTTGGTTCTTTGTAGCCTCATCATTTCCTGTTTATCTCTCTTTGGCATCATAACCTACCTTCAACTCTTCAGGTACTGGGACAAGTGTAATGCTGATTGCTTGCGGGACCCTATGCGGTGAGGCAACCTGGTTCTGCTTTATAATTGGAGCTTGGAGACGCAGTGGGGTAAGCTTTTGGAGGATTGCTGGAACTTTCCTTATTGGGTTGTTGGTCAGTTTCTGGTTTGGAGTTATTAGTTGGAGGAATTGGATGGCACTCCACTCAAGCAGAAGGCAGTGGCGGCTCGCGTGAAGAAGTTCCATGTGCCGGGCACTACAGACTTTGCTGAAACGGCAGGTTAAGGGGATGACAATCAAGAGATGGTCAACATAAGCAAGCTGGCTGCGGAGGAGACGGAGTCTTTGGACAAATGAATGTTGGGGTCAACATTTGAGTTGTGGGGGACGCGGAAGCTCAGATCACAGGAGCAGCATGTAATGTCTAGTCTTAAAGTGTCAGCCTCCTGGATGCCAAGACCCTTGCTATCCTTTAGCTACCAGAGGTGATAGAATAAATAATAAATATTTTATTTAATAAATGCAGAAAAAGTCCGTAAAATATTTGGACAAGGCTTATTGCAAGGTTAATTGGTTTGGATGTAGTTTATTGTTATAAATCAATACAGATAAATTGATTATTTAATATTTTTATAGAGGGGCCACAATTATATTGGGGATCTTTAACACCTCTCTTCAGGGAATTCAGTATGAAAACACATAGGCCTGGTTACTTTGGGCCCTTTAGTTTAAAGGATACTTTTCTCAAAGATAATATGTATATAAAATACAGGGTGGAGTGGAAGGGCTTTGTAACCAATCTTCCACAACAGAGAAAGGATAATAAGACTCACTGGTATATTATTAAATCCTTTGGGTACCTTTTTGGGACGTGCACTGATGGATTAAACCTGTATACTGGGGTTATAAGGTTGTTCAGCAGTTTAAATTGATAAAAAGGGTTTGGGACGGATATTATTAATCAGACTAGAGCCATAAATCACTTACTTCTCTCTTATAAGTATTTGATTACCTTGGCACGGTGTCTTGATATAAATATAACTGGGTCTCTGGGTATCAATATCCTCAAAAGAGCTCTTTATTCATAGCTTTTTGAGTCCCAATATTGTCCTTCTGAGGGGTAAAGGGGCTCAAAGGGACGGACACTGAGGCTATCAGGGTAACCAGTGGTAGGCTGCCACGTGTTTTTGGTGCTTTAGCACGGGTAGCATCTAATTCCACAGGGTATGGGAATTATTCTACTTTATAATTGATGTTTCAACGTGTGAATAACACTAATATGTACTTTTTATTTATAATTTAATTAATTATCCTTAGTAAATGTTCCCAGTAAGTTAATAATTGTTCTAATAGAAATTCCTATGGATATTCTGATGTCAGTTGAGTTCTCATTATGTATTAAATAATTGGATTAAGGTCATGATATTGATTGTACTATTTATTTTCGAAATTCAGTTGATTTAAAAAAATAGTTACTTAAAAATATAAGTCATGGGTATTCATGTACAATTTTTACATCATCAGTTTTCTTAGTATGTCACAAAGACATTGATGTCTAGAATTTTCCATAATAGTATATTGAAGTATTTTAATATATTTTCAGAAGTAGTCATTATCTTCTTTTCGAAATTTTTGGTATCTTGAATTATATTTAATAAAAAATACATATAAACGTTATTTAACTATTTTTATATAATTTTATGTATTTTTGGACTATCTACTATCCACGGGAACATTTATTACATATGTAGAATGTTCCTGTGTATGTTGTAGCACGTTTACGTGGTACCTAGGTTTCTGAGGTTGCCTGTCACTTTTTCAACCTGTAGTCCCGTGGCTGCGTACTTTTTCAGAGGCCTGGGGCTGCGTACACGGCTTTAACAGAGTGACAGAGCTGTATCTCAGCCGCGCGCAGATGCATTGGCTGCGGCGGCTGCGTGCAGGAATTGTGACAGAGCACATTTCCTTCTGTAACTCCTAAAATATAACCAACACCTCAATTCTGACTGAATTTTAGGTGTGAAACCTATATGTGACAATAAACGTGAAATATTCAATTGGCCAGAAAGTTCAATAGTGGTGTCATGGTATTTTGGTCTTTCTTTCCTTTATTATTTAAAAATATAAGGAGTTGGATTTCAAGTGTGGGGTCAGTGAGTGACCCTACCTAATTCTGGATGGAAAATCCATTTTTGCAATAATATTCATGCTTTTATTACTACTTCTTAGGTTAATTTTATTATTATTATTTCTATGTTATTTCTGTTACTTTTGCAGCTTGCTCTGCAATAGTAGAAAGCTGACATTCCCCCACTCCATGATATGGCCATATCTGAAAAAAAAATCTGGAGCATGTAGGGAAAAAATTAATTCCATGTATGTTTCAGTTCCTTTTTCTGGCTCTGTAGTTCCTAAGATGTATTGGTCCATCAGTTATATTATTCTCTGGTAACCATTCATCTTTGTCAGCAGATTCTCCTTTGTATCTTACTAAGTATAGTCCAACATCTTTTCCTTGCACTCTCTCTTTCTTGTCTCTCAATATCCTGCTGAATTTCCCTTTTTCTTTCACAGGGTCAGGTTCTATTGGGATCATTGCTGGAGGGATGTTTCTACCTTCTCTTGGTTGAAAGTGTTTTACTAGGCTAACAGGAAATACTGGGTGTTTTCTTGATAATTCTTCACTCAAGATTACTTCTACGGAATTTTTTCTATGCATCTTTTTGATAAAAAATGGTCCAACAAAGGCTGGTTTCAGCTTTCTGTTACCTGCTAGATTGTTGAAATTGGTAGTGGATATCAAGATCTGATGTCCTATTTTGAAGTCAGGTTCTCTATGTGATTTGTCCCATCTTTTTTTGTTGTTTTGTACTGCGTCTTCTACACATTTTTGAGCATGATTATTTTCCATATCTATCATTTTCTTAAATTCAAGAGACGTTGGATGAATGGTGGCTAAGTTATAGTTTAATTTATTCCTAGGGAGTTTTGGAATCCATACTCTTTCTAGTATGTAAGGGGCTTCTTTGGTAGTAGAATGGTTACTGCTGTTATAAGCCATCTCTAGAGCTGGGAGTAGGCTTACCCAATAATGGCAATAACCATCTGAGTTTTTGTATTCTAGACCAAAGCTACAGAACCTTCTTAACATATCTTCTAGGGTTTGTATCATTCTTTCAGGGAATCCATTTCATGTAGATTCCTCCAAAACTCAGAGGTGAATTTGGGGTCTGAGTCACTGATTATAATTTTGGGTATACCAGCATCAGCTACGATCCTATTCCAAAATAGTAGAGCTACATCCATAGCACTATCTTCTTTGTGGTTAGGTAAGAATTTTTCTTTCTTAGAGTATCTGTCAACTATAACCAGGACAGATTTATATGAATGAGTACCTCCAGGGGGGAGGCCGGTGACAAAATCCATATTTATAATTTCCCATCTAGTTTTGGGTGCAGAGATCTTCTGTAGGATTCAAAAACTTTTTACAGTAGTTTTATTAGATCTTTGGCAAGTCTCACAGCTAGTAACATACTTAATAGTGACTTCTCTCCAGTCTATCCACCAAGCAGTTTGTTTTACTTTCTCCAAGTTTCTTTCAGAGGATAGATGCCCTGATGAATAGTTGTCATGACATTCCTGGATTATGTGTTGTATATGTTCTTTGGTGCTTAGTACTAATACACTGGAATGTTGGTGTTTTTAGTAAAGGAGACCATCCCAAAAGTTAAACCTTCCTTCTTTATAGGGTTTAAGTAATGAAGTAGGTAAACTATTTATCAGAGCTGCTTTCCGGGATTAACTTTCCATAATGGTAATTTGCAGCTTGAATTCAGGGGACAAGTTTTCCCTCACTAGATTGAAGAAAGCAGTATCTAATTCATAAAAGTGGATCCCCATGATTGGAGCATTTAATGCAAAAAGATTGATTTTCAAGATAGGAAATATATCTTGATCCTCAGGGTCATATGCTGGATTGCTAGAGTCATTAGGAAAAGCATTCCTACTTAGCCTATCAGCATTCTGATTTTTAGATCCAGCTTTATTCACTATAGTCATCTGTCCTCTATATTGTTGTGTAGCAATTTGCCACCTGAGCATATTTCTTCTAGGGGTTTTCATGTTCATGAGAGTTCTAACACCATTACAGTCTGTGATTGCTTGGATAGTGGTTCCTTCTAAGTAATAGTGTAGCTTTTCCAAAGCCCATACTGGAGCCAAGAATTCCATCTGACCGGCTCCACATCTCTTTTCTGTATCTTTGATCTGTCTGGATATGAAAAGTACTGGTTTCTCCACTGGTTTGTCTTCTTCTATTCTCTCTTGATGTAGAGCAGCTCCCCTTCCATACAGGTGTCAATGTACAGTTTAAAGGGCTTGGAATAATCTGGTTGAATGAGTAAAGGAGTAGAGTTCATATCTATTTTTTGGTTCCTCATTGTTTTTCAATATCTTGTGTGTTATTTCAAAGAGAGTGTTATTGTTGCATATTTCATATAGATTTTTAGTCAGCACAGCAAATTTTGGTATGTATTGTCTGTAGTAACTGCAAAAACTAATGAAAGAAATTGACTCTGTTTTATTTTGAGGAGTGGGTCTGTTCATGACAGCAGCTATCTTATTTTGATCAGTGGCTAGAGTTAGACCAGAGACTATATGTCCTAGAGCTTTCAATTCTCCATATCCAAAGTTGCATTTCTTCATGGATACTTTTAATCCAGCTTTGGAGATAGTTTGGAGTAATAATCTTATTTGGTTGTTATGGGTATCCCAGTCATCAGAATATATGATAACATCATCTATATATACCATCATCCATCCTTGTCTGATGTATGTACCTAGAACTGTATCCATGGTTCTCTGGAAGTGTGATGGGGCATTCTTTATACCAAAGGGCATCCTAAGATATTCATATATTCCCAAATGACAGATTATTCTCATAAACTTTCTGCTTTCAGGGCTTATAGGTATCTGGTGGAAACCTTTAAGCATATCCATAGTAGTGATATATTTGGCCTTGGACAAGTTATGTAGAGCATGATCAATCCGGGGTATAGGATAATAATCTGCCTGAGTATAATTATTGAGCATTCTGAAGTCTCCTACCATTATTGACTTGTCATTATTCCAAGCTATGATTAAAGGTGTGGTCACATTTACCTGTTCATTGTGCCCTAATTTCCTTAATACTTGTAAGTCTATCAGTTCTTGGATATGTTACTCAAGAGCTATTCTAGACTTAGGAATAGAAGGATAAGCAGGTCTTCTGAAGTTTGGAGGATAAGGAGGCTTAATACTCAATTTCAATACCATGTCATGTCCTTTGATTCCACCAATGGGGTGATCTTTATTACAAAAAGCATTTTGGTTCTCAAAGCAGACTGTCAATATATCTTTCTTCCGTTCCTCAGAAAGTTTCATATTTAGAGCAGCTTGAGATAAGTTTTCTTGATTAAAGTCTTCTAAATTCTTTTGATAAGTGGAAGAGGGGAATTTAGATTGGATGGTGCATATCTGAAACTTCTTGTCCCAATTACCACCCATTTTAAAGTATCTCCCTTTACTCTGGAACACATCTATACCTTATAGACATAAAGCATCATTACCTATTATCAGGTAGTCACATAATCCATTGAGCAATACTACAAATTCCACTAGTATTCTCAAAGATCCTTTAGTATGGGGTAATATTATTGGAGCAGCCCATACTCTAATAGAATTCATAGCAGAGTTGCAAGAGCTAAACTTGGCTTTTGGGAAGGGCAGAAGGTGTTCTTTCCAATTGGGATCCCATTTGTTTAAGAATTCATTACAGAAACATGAGCAGAAAGCTCCACTATCCAGTAATAACCTTATAGGTCTGTCTCTATAAAATCCTGTTGCATAGAAAGTTTGACCAGTAGTATAACTCTTACCACTTATAGGTTTGACTGTTAATGGTTTAACATCCGTGAAATGTCTAGGAATTATGGTAGTATCCCATTTTTGGGGAAAACTAGATTCCCCATGGATGTTATTGATTTCTATAGAAGTGCCTATATCTCCTTCTATAACATTAACATGGTTGGTCAGGATCAAATCACATTCAGAAAGGGATCCTTCAGTATCAGCTATATCTTCATAGTTCTGATTCCCTTCAACCTCTTTCTCTCCTTCAAAGACTGCTATCTTCCTTTTTGGTAATGGGCAGTCTTGTCTCATATGCCCTGTTTTGTTACTGTTCCAACAAGTTCCAGGCATTCTATCTTTGTCCCTGTTCTCATTAGGTTTCTTATTATCAGAGGTATGTATCAGAAGGTTTTTTTCTTTGGTTTTGTTAATGTTGAAGTTCTCTTTAGGTCTAGAAGGAACCTTTTTGTCCAATCCATTCATGTCTATGACTTCTTCTAACACATTGATTAGAGTTGGTAAGTCAGCATCCATACTCATCCTGCATCTTACACTATGGTTAAGATTTCCAGGACACAAGTTGAGGAGTCTTTCATTTACTTCCTCTTTATCAGCATCTGGATAGAAGCAATCTAGTCTTCTTTTCTGTTCCAAGAACCATTTATGAGGCTTATCCTTAGAGGGATAAAATGAGGAATTTTTGAAATTTTTCATCATTTTTCTTTTCCAAATTCTAGAACCAAATTGTTCTTTAATTAGAAGTATCCAAGAATTCCATGGTAAGGATCCCACTTCTTCTCTTTTACTGATAAACTATTCTAAAGCTACTCCTTTAAATAGTCTGGGTAGCCTGAATACAGCTATAGCTTCTGGTAAGTCATAAGAGTTAATAGTATAATCAATAAATTCAATCAAATTTATATGATTGTATTCTCCTTCTCCAGAGAATTTGGGCCATTCAGAGATTGGGGGTAAATGTTTGAGGGCTTTTTCAATTTCAGGAGTAGGACTAGGCCTGAAGGCTTCAACCCTATGCATTCATAGTAAGGGTGGTGCATAAGGTGTAGTTGTTTTTCTGGGAGGTTTTGGTTCCTCTGTGGTGCTCCCCAAGGGGTTGTTCAGACGGACTTTTAAGTCTCTAAGATCATTCTTGATCAGATTAAGTTGCAGGTCCACTTTATTATTAAGCAGATCTAATTTCTCACTAAGGGACAGAATGGAGCTGCTAGTGGTATTTAGCAATTCTTCTTTTAAGGATTGAAAAGACATAATAAAATCTTCTTGGTTACCTGATAACATACTCTCCATTGTTTGAGTCTTTCTGATTTTAAATTGATTAATTGTCTCCAGTAATTGTTCTTTATTTTCTTTAATATCTTCCATTCCTAAAGTTTTTGTTGGGTTATTAATTAATTTGGCTACTATTGAGGTTAACTTATCCATCTGGGTATAAACACCGTCCAAATTTCCACGAACAATTTTGAAATTATGGCACATATCATTAGAAAAGGAAGTAATTACATCAGAGGTTGGTTTAGACAAGTTACTGGGTTCAGAATTAGAGGCTAATTATTGTACAACTTTTTCCACTTTTGAGCTAAGGATATTATCTGATCCCAATCCTTCTTTCCCTTTGGCTTTGGACAGGAAGAATATCTCTTCTGTCCTGATCCTTTGCCTTTCAGTTGGGCTAATTGATCCCAAGGATTCCACTTTTCTATGAAGAATTCTACCTATTTCCTTGGAATCATTTTCTGAAGAGCTATCTGAGTAGCTTTTGCCTGGGAGATTATCTTTTTCATAGATACCATTTCCTCTTTGGCTTGGGCTTCTTTGAACTCTTCCCAATATTTCACATGCTCTCTGACTAAGTCTTTGATCCTGGCTTCCTTGGCCAGATTCTGCTGGGGTGGCTGCAGGGAATCTTCTTGTAGTGGAGGGGGGCTTAATTCTACTACCTTCTCCAGCTCTAGGTTGGGGGAGGGCAGAAGTAATTGGGGCTGTTCCTTTTCCATCAACATTTGATTCACGGGTTCCAGTCCCCTCATGGTTGTCATTATTGGTGGTCTCACGGTTACTGGGGGCTCCTGGCAAAGATCCATAGGAGGGAATTCTCCGTGAGGCACTTGTGTTACCTCTGTTCATATTGAATAAAATGTTTATAAGTATTTTTCTACAGAAAAAAATCTGTAAAAATAAGTTTTTTTATTTAAAACTCACTTAAGTTGATATTCAACGGTACCAGGACTTTATTGGGATTAAATTGGTCCTTAATGGGTAATCCTACTGGGTCTTGGTGTTTTCCAATGAGGTCTTCACCTGTCCAATCAATATTTTCAGGGCTTCCAGAGATATCTGGGACTTATTGATCCAATAAATCAGTTTCAGTGGTGGTGGTTTCTGGTATAGGAGGGTTCACTGATGTTAAAAGTTTATTTTATTGGTCAATTAAATGTATTAATATTATTTTAATAAAAATAATATTGTAATACAATTTTTATACTTACTTTTATATTTTCAAAAGTAATTTATACGGTATTCCTTCCAATCTTTATGCTTTCTTAATAGGGCCTGGAAGTTGATACGCCTCTCAAGATCTTCTTGTTCAAGGAGTTTATCTAAGTGTTTGCGTGCAGAAGAGATATTAAGTTGCCCAGCTTGAGTTAAAGCTTCCCAACCGGTAGTTTTATAATTTTTAATATATTCTTCTTTTCTTGTCTTTAAAAGATTTGCATAAAAGATTATTAATTCTGAATTGGTTTTCAATCCACTGCAAAAGGATTTAATGATAAATCACAGTTAAAAAGTCAGATAAATTTATCTTTGATTTAATTTTACGTTAAATGTCTGGTCCAAGGTATTAAATATAATGAAATGAAATATTTCCTGGCCAGACCCCCAATTTTCAGCCTCCTGGATGCCAAGACCCTTGCTATCCTTAAGCTACCAGAGGTTATAGAATAAATAATAAATATATTATTTAAGAAATGCAGAAAAAGTCCATAAAATATTTGGACAAAGCTTATTGCAAGGTTAATTGGTTTGGATGTAGTTTATTTTTATAAATCAATACAGATAAATTGATTATTTAATATTTTTATAGAGGGGCCACAATTATATTGGGGATCTTTAACACCTCTCTTCAGGGAATTCAGTATGAAAACACATAGGCCTGGTTACTTTGGGCCCTTTAGTTTAAAGGATACTTTTCTCAAAGATAATATGTATACAAAATACATGGTGGGGTGGCAGGGCTTTGTAACCAATCTGCCACGACAGAGAAAGGATAATAAAACTCACTGGTATATTATTAAATCCTTTGGGTACCTTTTTGGGATGTGCACTGATGGGTTAAACCTGTATACTGGGGTTATAAGGTTGTTCAGCATTTTAAATTGATAAAAAGGGTTTGGGACGGATATTATTAATCAGAATAGGGCCATAAATCACTTACTTCTCTCTTATAAGTATTTGATTACCTTGGCACGGTGTCTTGATATAAATATAACTGGGTCTCTGGGTATCAATATCCTCAAAAGAGCTCTTTATTCATAGCTTTTTGAGTCCCAATATTGTCCTTCTGAGGGGTAAAGGGGCTCAAAGGGACGGACACTGAGGCTAGCAGGGTAGCCAGTGGTAGCCTGTCACGGGTTCTTGGTGCTTTAGCACGGGTAGCATCTAATTCCACAGGGTATGGGAATTATTCTACTTTATAATTGATGTTTGGACGTGTGAATAACACTAATCTGTCCTTTTTATTTATTATTTAATTAATTATCCTTATTAAATGTTCCCAGTAAGTTAATAATTATTTTGATGGACATTTCTACGGATATTCTGATGTCAGGTGAGTTCTCATTATGTATTAAATAATTGGAGTAAGGTCATGATATTGATTTTAATCCTTATTTTCGAAATTCAGTTGATTTACTAAAATAATTACTTAAAAATATAAGTCATGGGTATTCATGTGAAATTTTTACAACATCAGTTTACTTAGTATTTCACAAAGACATTGATGTCTAGAATTTTTCATAATAGTATATTGAAGTATTTTAATATATTTTCAGAAGTAGCAGTTATCTTATTTTCGACATTTTTGGTACTTTGAATTATATTTAATAAAAAATACATATAAATGTTATTTAAGTATTTTTATATAATTTTATGTATTTTTTGACTATCTACGATCCAAGGGAACATTTATTACATATGAAGAATGTTCCCAGGTAGGTTGTAGCATGTTTACACGTTACCTAGGTTTCTCAGGTTGCCTGTCACTTTGTCAACCTGTAGTCCCATGGCTGCGTACTTTGTCAGAGGCCCGGGGCTGCGTACACCGCTTTGACAGAGTGACAGAGCTGTATCTCAGCCGCGCGCAGATGCATTGGCTGCCGCAGCTGCATGCAGTAATTCTGACAGAACACATTTCCTTCTTTAACTCCTAAAATATACACAACACCTCAATTCTTACTGAAGTTTAGGTGTGAAACCTATATGTGACCATAAACGTGAAAAATTTAATTGGCCAGAAAGTTCAATAGTGGTGTTGTGGTATTTTGCTCTTTCTTTCCTTAATTATTTAAAATTATAAGGAGTTGGATTTCAAGTGTGGGGTCAGTGAGTGACCCTACGTAATTTTGGATGGAGAATCCATTTTTGCAATAATATTCATGCTTTTATCACTCCTTCTTAGGTTAATTATATTATTATTATTTCTATGTTATTTCTGTTACTTTTGAAGCTTGCTCTGCAAGAGTAGCAAGCTGACATAAAGGCCTTTGTCTGGGGTGTTCCAGGTCCCTTAGGTGATATTTATTTGCAGAGTTTGGAGTCTCTTTGTAGTTATTCTTTGTCTCAGGTGTCTCAGTTTTATTTGTCTCATTCTCAGATACGGAAGGGTTCTAACTAGGGGTTGGGGATTTTTGTTTTGTGTCTCATTTTGTAGGATGGTGTGGGGAATCAAGAGGATTCCTTCCTGGGGCAGGCGAGGAATCATATTTATTTCAAGAGGTGTATACAAGATTTAGGGGGCGTGGCAATTTTTTTAGGACGGGGAGAAATCTAAGGAAGGAAGATGCCGCGGAGGAGCTCACCACCGGCACAATGATGCTTGCGGAGGAGCTTGCAACACTCTGCAGCTGGGATCCCAACTGAATGTCAGAGGATGGCCAGTATTTTCTCATCCAATTCACAGAGGTACCAGTTGATTTTGGCTTCCTCAATTCCTTGGCTGCGTTCTTTGTTGTCGCTTTGGATGGCGGCATGGTATGGAGAGACCAGGAGGAATTGGGTTGGCCTAGAAGGGCCAGAGTTGGAGGATTGAAAGGAGATTTGAGGTTACAGGGTCCCGATTGGAGGCAAGCCATGCAGAGATCTTTGGACTGGCAATGGAGGCAACAGTGACTCAAAAAGAGGCGCGGGAGCTGTGTGAAAATATGGAGGGGTCAAAAAAAAAAAAGAAACTCATGGGGTATAGGCAGCAAATCAGAGCTGATCATGATGACCAAGTACGGGGATTCAACCTCTGCAGGAGGTGTTGTGGTTGGGGGAGACATGGTTGGAGTGGTGGAAACCAGAGGAGTGGGTGATGGTGGACAGAAGAGGGGAAAGTTAAGCGCGGCCAGTGGGGGTATTGGAGGTGTAGCCACTTGAAAAAAGATGGGAGCCTTGTTGGGCCCGCATGGTACCTGGCCAAGTCCAAAATTTAGGTTGTGGAGTTGGCCCCAGGCTTGGGTGGCATCTCCCAAGGTGGCAGCAGTAGGGTACTCCACCCTTCAAGGAGGGGGGCAAAGGTGGTCCGTGTCCTCTGCAACAGGCAACAAGGAGGCGGAGAAGTCCGGCTCCTGAGTCCAGTTTTTGTTCTCAATGGGTTTGTCATTTTCCACCACAAAGTTGGCCATTGGTCTGCGGCAGGGACCAGAGGTAGAGCAGGGACGTGGAGGAGGACAAGTCTGCAAGGATCCAGGGGTGGGAGCAACAAACAAACATCTATGGTGGCCTAGACAGAAGGTGTTGCAGGCTGGGCAACTGGCATTTTTGGTGCACATCCTCTGCATCTTTGGGCAATACTTGCACGTTTCCATGATGGGGGATTTCTTTCTTTCTTTTGAGAGTTTGACAGGGTAACTAGGAGTTGGGGTTTGAGGGGTTTAGCAGATGTTCTGGTGCTGTGGAGCGTGGGAATCCTGGGGACAGAATTCAACTTGTGGGGGGATGTGGTGGTTATTTATAGACACGGAGGCAAGTAGGCTCAACATTGGATATTTGAATTGGAGAGGCTCAGCTGTGGTTGGAATTCTGCAGCACAATAGGCTCAGAGAAGCGTGCTGGTGTCACGCCTTGCACTTAGGAATTATTGTCTTCATCACTTTGACATGTCCTCTCCTCAGTACCATCTACCTCAGTCTATAAGCATGACACAAATAAAGCACAACATCAATGGTGCAATCCGCTACTTCCTCTGGCTTGCGTTGACCTTCCATTCTCAGTGACCAACTCAGTATATACTTGCAAACTTCGCGGTTAACTCCATACCGGTTGGCCATCCATTATGAGATCCAATCTACATCCCTGGCCAATCAACAGCCTTGGACTTCCATCTTTGTTCACGAACTGTTCGTTAGTTTTGCATCTACGTCTAACTAAGCCATCATTACTGTACAGTTTGCAATTGGACTAGTCCTTACCCTGCATACACTATTACTTCTCACTCGTATTACCTTCAAAGTCACTCGCTCCTGTCCCAATTCATCATACATTTGTACGCTCAGATTCTATTGTTTTGCACCTACCCCATGGCCTTGGACATGATTGTACTACTGCTTTATTTCCTATCCCATTCCTGTCATTCATTTCCTCACCACCTTCAACTTTAGTTAGCTCACCACCAGGTTGTATCTAGTCACTTTGGATTACCTTATAAGGGCTACCCCCTTACCTGATGATTGTCTCCTCAGTTAGTTAATTTCATACGTTCTTGCATCTTGCTACCACCTAGTTATCACATTGGACTCAGGTTAAGTTTCTTTCCTCGGAACACATTCCATTCCTCTCGCTGTTTCTTGAGTGGCATAACTAAGTTCGCACTTTGCAACTGAGTCTTGCTATTTGCACTTGCCCTTGCACTCAGCATTCCTCCGCACTCACAATCATCTAAGAATTGCCCTATAGTACGTGGGGTGGTTGTGTGACAGTAAATTAACTAACTCAACTCATCTATTGTAGCTTGCCAACCTATAGTAGACTTTTTTCTTGATGTCACATACTCGCTCAACTGGGAACGCTTCCCTTGCCCCTTACAATGATGATATCCATTGGGTAGGGAGAACCAGTGCTCCTTGGGCCCAACAACCCTTAGATCCCATTCCTCCTTTTAAATCGCCATCTGTTGAACCCCTTGATGATCCTTGGAATCCTCAACGGGATGTTCCGACGGACCCTCTTGCATAATTTGCAGATTCCGACCATTTTTCCAATGAAAACTCAACTTGTGGTAGACCAGGGGTTTGAACTACTGCTCCTGAGCCTGATGCTTTGACCCTGCTTTTGACATTGATCCAGGCCCTCACTCATGGTGCCCAGCGATCTAATCCAAGTACTCCTAGCTTTCGCACTCTGGGCATGAAACAAAACAATCACTTTACGGGAGAAAACCCTCATAAGCTTAGATCCTACCTACAGTCTTGTAAAATCATCTTTTCAAACGACTCCAACAATTTCCCTTCCGATAGGCATAAGGTTATGTATACTTTGTCCTTCTTAGGAGGTAGAGCCTTGCAGTGGTTCAAACCATACCTCAAACTTTTGTCCAGTGACAGTCCCACGTGTATTCTCAACAATTGGGACAGGTTTGAGCAACAACTGTTCACCCTGTTTGGCGACCCCAATGAAGTTTAAAACGCTGAATACAAACTTCGTATTCTAGTTATGAAGGAAAACAGTAGAGGTTCTGTTTATATTTCTCACTTTTGAACCTTGCAGTCTCGCGTCCAGTGGAACAAGGCCGCTCTTCTATTCCATTTCCAAAAGGGTCTACCGGTACGCTTAATTGAACAGCTTGCAGTTGGGGGTCATAAGACAACCTTGCTTCAGCAGTTAATTGATCGTGTGACTGAGCTTGATAATGGCTATCACAACAAGAATTGCTCTTGGCAAAACAATCATGGACCATCCACCTTGGTTCGGAGGGTGGCTGACTCCTCAAAGCAAAACACAAGGAACCCAAAACCATCCAAACCAACCCCAACTTTGAACTCCAACTCAAAAGGAAAAACTGTCACCAAAACTCTGAAGTTCTTGGACAAAGAAACCGGGATTCTACAGAACAAGGAACAGCTACGGAGGGAGAAGAATGGGCTGTGTATTTATTGTGGAGTTAAACATGATTTTGACAGTTGTGCAAAGCGGTTAGCGCTTGAAGCGGCTAAGCAGTCAAAAAATTAGCTTGTAGTTTTTCTGATACTCGCAAGGAAAACTACACATTATCTAAATCACTGCGAGTAAATCTTTGCACTTGCAAGTCACTAAGTCCTCCTAGTTCAAGATTTATCCTATTCCATTCCAACAAAACTCCTTATTGAGTCTTACTTGACTCTGGCACTAATTTTTCCTTCATCAGTGAATCTTTTGCCACTTCCAAAAATCTTACGCGTTCCAAGATAGATAAATTTCCTACCTATTTAGTAAGTAGTGCAACTGAACCGTCTTATTGGCTCTCCCAAAAGGCAAAATGGACCTTTGCATTCTCCAATTTCCCCAGCTTCAAATGGGATTTATTTGTCTTGGCTATACCCCGAATGGATGATACCATTCTATGCCATGATTTCCTAGTTTACTGGAATCCAGATGTGAATTGGCAAGAAGGAGTAATTAACCTTCAAACCTTGCACCCCCAGAAAGCTAATCTTTCCCTCAAACAGGAATTAAACAGCCTAACTGACACTGTCATTGAGTTGGATGACACTTTTCCGCCAGGAGATTTGCAATATCCTGACCTCCATTCCCAAATTCCCTCTTCAGATTTAGGAGTTATTGCTTACCTATCCAGCTTACCTCTTTCCTGTTCCTTCAAAGAGAAACAGACACCAACCAAACGGTGTATTTTGAGCTCCCTAATCCTCTCTCACCATGCAAGCACCCCAAATCCGGTGCTCCAAGATGACAAGATTGAAGATTTAGAAATCGTTTGAGAGTCTTTACCTTCAGTTTATCATGACTTTTCTGGCGTCTTCTCAGCTGCAAGAGCAGATAAACTGCCTCCATCCCATTCTTACAATCACAAGATTGAAATTACTGGTCCACCTCTGGCACCAGGACCAGTTTACTCTATCTCGACGCAAGAATCAATTGCGCTTCAAGACTACATTGTGGAAAATGTAGCAAAAGGATTTCTTCAACCAAGCAATTTGAATACCGGTTCACCTGTCCTATTTGTTCCAAAAAAGGACGGCGGACTTTGCCTTTGTGTTGACTACAGGAAACTGAACCAGGTAACCCGGAAGAATGCCTATCCAGTACCGCCTATGTCACATCTCCTCACCCTCTTCCATGAAGCTGATTATTTCTTGAAGTTAGACCTTCAAGGTGCCTATAACCTAATTCGCATTATGAAATTTCATGAGTATTTGACCGCAATGAGAACCCAGTTTGGCAGTTATGAGTATACCGTCATGCCCTTTGGCCTCTGAAACGCTCCTTCCACTTTTCAACATTTTGTCAATGAAATTTTCTCCAATCTTGCAGGTAAATACCTTGTGGTATATCTCAATGATATACTAGTCTACTCAAGAAACCTTGAAGATCACATTGCACATGTGCAAGAGGTGCTGCAGCAACTTTCAAGAATGACCTGTTTGCAAAAGCCTCTAAGTGTGAATTCCATTCCTCTTCTCTTAGGTTTCTAGGTATTTTAGTCTTGCAGCAAGGACTATTGATGGACCCAGCCAAAGGCGAACGCATATTGGACTGGCCCCCACCTTCTTCCATCAAATCCCTTCAAGTTTTACTTGGATTCAGTAATTTTTATAGGAGGTTTATTGAGCGTTACGCCAAGAAAACGGTGAATCTTACTAACCTTCTTCAAAAAGACACTCCTTTTGTTTTCACCAAACAAGCTGCTTTGGAGTTCAAAGCTCTGAAGAAAGCGTTCACCACTGCTCTGATACTCACCCACTTCAACAAGCTAGCTTGCCCTATTGTCAAAACAGAAGCAAGCGACTATGCAATTGCAGGAGTAATCTCACAGTTCTCTTCCTCCACTTCCCTCTTTCATCCCGTAGCTTTTGAGTCTTGCAAGTTGCTTGCTGCAGAGCTTAACTATGAGATTCATGACAAGGAAATTCTTGCAATTGTTTATTGCTTAAAGAAATGGCATTCATACCTTTTGAGCCTTAGAGAATCCTTTGAGGTTTTAACTGATCATAATTCCTTAAAGTATTTCATGAGCTTAAAAGTCTTCACACGTAGACAGGCACAATGGGCCAAATACCCCTCCAAGTTTCACTTTACAATCACGTACCTCCCTGGGAAACAAGCGGTAGTCCCTGATGCTTTATTACGTTGGGACAACGTTTACCCAGGGGGGGGAGCACCTTTGCCAAAAACAACCCTGAAAACGTTAGGAAACTCTTCTCAACCCAATCTGCCCAACTCAGTTTGATCATTGCTCACTTACAAGACTTGGCTTCCAAACTCCAACAAGCTCAATGCGAGAACCCCAAGTGCATCAAACTTTGCAAGAGTGCAAACTTATTAGATAGTAGTTACAGTATTGATGATAATGACTTTTTAGTCTATGATAATCATGTAGTATTAACAGATAATTCTTGCATTAAGTTAGATATCTTCGAGTCAAGGCACAATTCTCCGCTTGCTGGTCATCATGGGCAGGATAAAACCTACCAATTGATTGCACAAGACTTCTACTGGCCTGGTATGACCAAAGAAGTAAAAGACTATGTTAGCCCGTGCTATGATTGCAATTGTAACAAGTCCTCAAAACACCAGAAGTATGGGCTGCTCCAGCCACTTCCAATTCTGCCTTGTCCTTGGCACTTGCTTTCTATGGATTTCATCTCTCAATGACCTTCTTCTAGTGGATATGATGCTATTCTAGTATTAGTAGATCGCTTCTCAAAGATGGCTTTATTTCTGCGCAGTAATGTGACGGCCTCTTCAGAAGACTTAGCTAACTTGTTCATAGAATATGTATTTGAAAAACATGGTCTCCCTTATAATATAGTTAGTGATTGTGGATCTCTGTTTGTCTCAAGCTTCTGGACCTTGCTATGCCAACATCTGAAGATCACTTGCAATTTATCAATGGCATACCACCCAGAAATGGATGGGCAAGCCAAGCAAGTTAATCAGATTCTCAAAGAATATCTTTTAATGTATTTTGCCTATCAAAAAGGAAACTGGTCTCAATGGCTCCAAATAGCCAAATTTGCCTACAACAACTCCACTCATTCCTCTACCAAACAGTTGCCCTTCCAAAATCTTTATGGTAGAAACCCAACTTTCTCTTCCCTTCACGTAGAACCTTCTCACCCTGCTACCAATTACCTTGAACAAATTCAATCCCTTCAATTTCAACTTCAAACCAATGTCAAAGAAGCAAACCAGCCCTATAAGGAGCAAGCAGACCGATCTTGCACTACGGATCCAACCTTTGCAGTAGGAGATCAAGTGTGGCTTGATGCTTGCAACATTTGCAGCACTTGCCCAACTTGCAAACTCTCCAAAAGAAAGCTTGGCCCCTTTAAAGTAGAATCAGTCATCTCCCCTTACGCCTTTAAACTTACTTTACCTGCAAAATGGAAAGGTATCCACCCGGTCTTTCATGTGTCTCTCCTAGAGCCAGCTCAAGTCCTATACCCGGAAAAGACTCATCCCCCTCCCAAACCGGTCACTGTCCTCAATCATCAAGAGTGGGAAGTAAGCCGTATTCTGGATTTCAGGTTATGCAAAGGAAAACTTCAATACCTTGTCAAATTGTCTGGCTTCCAGTCCAATGAAGATTGCACCTTGTGGGAACCAGCCCATCACCTTTGCAATTCTCCCAATCTGATTCAAGATTTCCATGCAAACTACCCTTGCAAACCTTGACAATCATGATTCCATCGCATCCAATCCCATTCCATTCCACATTCCATCCCATCCAATCCCATTCCATTCCACATTCCATCTCATCCAATCCCATTCCATTCCACATTCCATCCCATCCAATCCCATTCCATTCCACATTCCATCTCATCTAACCCCATTCCATTCCACATCATCATTCCATCAGTCAACCCCTTCATCTCACCGTTTCATTACTTCTTCTTATTCCCCCTCTCATTTCTACTAAATAAAACTCCATTCCTTTTACAAAAAAAAAAAAAAAAAAAAGAGAGAAAAATTTATTTATTAAAAACAAAAAAGATATATATATATATATATATATATAATAATAAGTTACAAAGTTTCCTTCACTTCTTTCTCCGCATCATCCCAATTTGCAGTCAACTCCGCAACCATGGACCAAAAGGTATCCAGATCTTCATCATTGATCAGTGCGGACATCCTTCAGAGAACCAGCACCTCTGTCACGATGTGCCTCTTGAATATTTCCTTGCACCTTGCAATTTGAGCTTGCTTCGGCCAAGAATTACATCCACCTTCCTCCAAGAGCGCTTTGTATGCTCTCTTTCTTTGGCCTCCTGACAAACCTTCTCCAATTTCGCCCATCAGTCGCCTTGCATCAGTTTTGACCGGTCCTACGACTCGCAATGGATCCGCTTTGCCTTGGCCCTCCATTCCTTCTGTTCCATCTACTCCATCCCTCCCATCTCCATTTACTTCTCCCACTTCTTCCGTTATAGCCTCTTCTTGCTCTGTCCCCTCTCTATCTCCATTTCCACCTCCATCTTCTCCAGCTCCCAATTCTCTTTCCACTTTGTTCCTTTCTTCCTTCCTTTCTTCCTTGGTTATAACCCCAACTGGTTCCGCACCGGGCACTTCATCTTGCACCTCGGCACTCATCTGGGCCCCCAGAAGTTCAGTCAGCCGACTCCAGTAAGGTGGTGGTGGCGGTGGTGTGTTTGTGGTGTATCTTTGGAAACGGGGCAACACTGGCAAGATGAGCAAAAATTTAGTTACTATCTTTATTATCATTAGTCAGTCCAAATTAGTACTCACCAGGAACTTGAGACCCCAAGTATTCAATCTCCAGCAACGGTGGTATTTTGTAGTTAACCCTTGGTGCGGAGCTACGACTCCGCATCCCCCTTGATGACTCCGCGGGACCATCAACAGTCAACTCAATATTTATAGGGAAATTACATGCAACCTTGCGGAGAAAACATTGCTTGCACTTGCCTCAAAGGCCTCAGACGGCAGTACTGGGGACACATTGCTCCTTTCAAAGGATACAGTTTTTGCAACAGCGTGACAACAATGACAAAATTTTATATAATTTATAAGTCTAACAAGTAATGAATTAAATGATAAGTAAAGGGTATACAGTATTTATTAACTACTTGAAATCAATGGGAAAATTTATTTGAACCCTTGCAGGAGCTCACGTCTTTATACCGGGGCAACTTTCACGCCTCGCACTTAGGAATTATTGTCTTCATCACTTTGACATGTCCTCTCCTCAGTACCATCTACCTCAGTCTATAAGAGTGACACAAATAAAGCACAACATCAATGGTGCATTCCGCTTCTTCCTCTGGCTCGCGTTGACCTTCCATTCTTGGCCACCAACTCAGTATATACTTGCATACTTTGCCGTTAAATCCATACCGGTCGGCCATCCATTATGAGATCCAATCTCCATCCCTGGCCAATCAACAGCCTTGGACTTCCATCTTTGGTCACGCACTGTTTGTTATTTTCGCATCTACGTCTAACTAAGCCATCATTACTGTACAGTTTGCAATTGGACTAGTCCTAACCCTGCATACACTATTACTTCTCACTTGTATTACCTTCAAAGTCACTCGCTCCTGTCCCAATTCATCATACATTTTTACGCTCAGATTCTATTGTCTTGCACGTACACCATGGCCTCAGACATGATTGCACTACTGCTTTATTTCCTATCCGGTTCCTGTCATGCATTGCCTCACCGCCTTCAACTGTAGTTAGCTCAACACCAGGTTGTATCTAGTCACTTTGGATTACCTTAGAAGGGATACCCCCTTACCTGATGATTGTCTCCTCAGTTAGTTAATTTCATATGTTCTTGCATCTTGCCACAACCTAGTTATCCCATTGAAATCAGGTTGAGTTTCCTTCCTCGGAACACATTCCATTCCTCTCGCCGTTTGTCGAGTGGCATAGCTAAGTTTGCACTTTGCAACTGAGTCTTGCTATTTGCACTTGCCCTCGCACTCAGCATTCCTCTGCGCTCACAATCATCTAAGAATTGCCCTATAGTACGTGGGGTGGTCGTGTGACAGTTGGAGGACTGTCTATTCCAGAGTTCATTAGCTAAAGGCTCAGTATTGGTGCAGTGCACGCTTTTTGCAGGCAAAATGACAAGAATGGGCCAGAGTTTTGCCTTTTTTGGACATCATTGCATGGTCAAACATAACTTTCCCGCCGCTGCTGTTGGTTTATTAATGCAGAAGCAAGTGAGTGAAGCTAAGTAGTATGGATTAGGCTGATTGTGGGATATGCACTGAGGTTGCAGAGCTGTGTGGCGATGAACTCTAAAGTTGAGGAGGTAGAATGCCGATTGTTGGGGATTTGTAGTTATGCCACATGCTGGATTGAGAGTGATCCGCTAGGGACAATTGACTAGGATCTGTTGTTAGTTATGCATTGGCGAAACTCAAATTTTAAGGGGGATCAGCAACAGGATCACCAAATCTACTGAAAATCATTGCATTGGTTAAGGATTGGACTATTATTAAGGAGGATCAGTGCGGAACGCACAGAGGCAGTGGGAAAAGGAGTCTTTCATTTTATGTTCCTTTGTTATTTTTTGTATATATAAGGAAGCTTTTCTTTTATTGGAGGGGTGATTATGATTATTGGAAAACATCACCATGATTGGAGGTTATTATTGGGAGATTATCACATCATTGGATTATTGGAGTATAGAAAAAGAACATTTCACGGCAAATTATAGTCAGATTGTTTTCTTCTGTTACTTTGGAGTGTAATTACCAGTGAGAGTTCTTGGAGGTCATATTTTTCAACCATGATAAAATAACTTTAGATTTATAGATGACTCAGAACCAGCATAGGAGCTTAGCTGGAGATTGTGTTTCAATGGCGGAAGGTATTCTGAGAGGGCAATTTGTATTGAGAGAGGAACGGCTGAGAGACAAAGTTGGCAAGGTAGACAGGCAGGGATTAGTAGTTGATAGAATCAGATTGATTTGGATTTATTGAGCGTTGAGTCTTGGTGGAGAGTATAGTTGAGTAGAATGAGAAAAGGAAAAAGGAAAAGGAAAGGAAAAGGTTGAAGAGAGAAAAATGGAAAGGGGAAGAATTGTTGGACAAGAGCAGAGTGTCCCCGGGTCCTTCCCACCATCTGAGTGCTGAAGTTGTTGCCAAGTGAGGCCCCCGGGGTGGAAAAGATAGCGCGCAGGGAGAGAACTGAGAGGAGCGCGCAGCCCCGCAAGACAGCCGTGGGGGGAAAAGCCTACTAAGACTTAACACCCCCTGTTACCGGTAAGAGGAGAAGAAAAAGAATTTGCTGTAGAATCTAAGAGAAGACCTCTCGTTGAAGCATCTTGAGGGAATTGACGGTGGAAGCCTTAGTTAATGGGTCAGCTATCATCTTGTTGGTAGGAATGAGGAGTAGGTCAACTTTGGAGAGGGAAAAATCTTCTTGTAATCCTTTTGTCTTAATGTCAATATGTTGAGATTTTTAATGAGAGCCAAACTTCTTGATCTTGTCCTCTAGGCCTTTATTGTCAATATAAATTTTTAACTTGCACTCCGGGCAGGCGTAGATTTTGCCCATAAGGTGAGTGATCCATCTTAGCTTGAGGTAGCAGTCCAGGAGTACGTTGAGTTCTGATACAGTAGATGAGTAGGTAATATTCATTTGTCTTGATGAATTCCAAATGAACGGGCTGCCATAGTGAAGAATGATGTACCCGGTTTGAGACTTTCCAAATGTTGGGTCATCGCTGTAAGACTCCAAACAATGCTAGGCCGTGGCAGTTCTGCGGAGGGGAAAGGTGCTGTTTAGGCTGCCCTCCTGAGTGTTACAAAAATATTTAAGTGTAACCAAGATCAAAGTCCAGAACCTGGTAAAAGGGGTACCAAATGTAAGAGGATAATGATTATAGTGGTCAGTAGCTGGGAAACAACACTATCTGAGGCAAGATGGTGCCAGGGAAAACTTGAATAGAAGAAGTCAAGGTTTTTTCAGAGTCCAAGAAGACAAGGCAATTGTAAGTAACAATGCCCACAAGCTAATAGCTCTGGTCATCAGCAGAAGCTTAGGAAAGATCAACTCAATCCCAAACAACCTCCAGGTTCTCAATGAACCTGCCCAACTCTCTGAAATCAAGCGCTTGAAGGGTACCAGATAACTGTGGGTGGCTGCACAAGACAAAGCTAATTGTTTGAAGAAGCTCTAGAAGTAAAACATTAACTGATTCAAACAAGAATAACCCAACACTTCTCAAGGGACTCAAGAGTAGCGTGGAGGAATTCAACTTCAAAAGAGATGAAGGGAGGTTTAACACTCCAGGTTTTAAGCTTAATAAAACCTCTTCAGTCAAACGTGACTTGTTCCAGAAAGATAATCAAAGGATGATCAGGACCAGTATGGTCAGATAAAGGGATCAGGAGTGGTGTAACACACTCAAGAATTCAATCAATCAAATTCTTCTTCAACCAGAAAAGCTATTGGTTGGTGATAAGGATCAAGGATCAAGGGTTTGAGTATGGAGGCTCAAGGATCAAGGGGCAATCATAGATATACCCAAATTTTTGTCTCAGATAAAGGGGAATGAAGACCGCACGGATGATGTATTGCAAGTTGAAAATGATGATGATACCCTGTGCTGATGTGATGTGGGGATAGGATTTGCTGATCTCCCCCTCCAAAAGGCAGGGGAGAGCCCCTCCTTATATGGGCAGGAGGCCCTGTTAGACTATGTACAAGAGATACTACAAATGGAGCAGGAAAGAAAGGAAATTTTTTTTTAAAAACATTTTAGGTGATCAGAAGAATTTGATCACGCAGGCCGGTGGAAGTCCTGCCTGCCTGACAGGGGGGATCCTTTCATCCCTTCACCTATCCTGCGTCCGTCCATGGATGGACGCGCGCGACAAATACCGGAATCACACCCACCCCTTGTCCAAAGCCGGAAGGGGGTGGAACAGGGGAAACGGATCAGGCCGCCCGCGGGTGTCCACAGGCAGTAGGCAACACTCTCCCACAAAGGGTGATAATGAGACCAGAAGAGAATAGAGATGGAAGAGGAAAGAAAGTGAGAAAGAAAAGAAAAGAAAGAAAAGTAGATCAAGATATAAAAGAGGAGATCCAAATCTCAAAGAGGATGTTTTTTGAGAACTTTGAGAACCAAAACAGCCCCGTCGCCCCCACTGACAAACAAAGAAGAGTTGGAAGAGGAGAATGCGGCCTTTCTCCCCAGAGATCCCCGGGGATTGGTCTCCCGGGGATAGGTTTCAAGAGATTGTAGTCAAGGAGGAAGAAGTCGTCTATTGGCCGTGGGGACAAGTGGCATTCCCAACACTCCTCGTGTCTGGTGAGGTGGAACATCTATTGAGATTGTGGTAGGCTAGAGTCGAAGATGGAGTTTTGGAGTAGATTCAGAGATTTGATTGACAAAGCTTTGGTGAGTGAGTTGGCCACCATTTTCTCTGTTGGTATTAGGACTAGATTGTTGTTGCAGTTTTGAAATTCTTCTCTCAAACCTTTTGTTTTAATGTCAATATGGCGAGACTTAGAGTGAGAGCCGAACTGTTTAATTTTATCATCAAGTCCTTTGTTGTCAATATGAAGTGTAGGCTTGGAGATAAGAAGATGATATATTTCACTTATCAAGTTAGAGACCCACTTGACTTCCAGGAAGCAGTTGAGCAGGGCGTTAAGTTTGGATTCGGTGGATGAGTAAGTTATATTTCTCTGCCTTGATGAGTTCCAAACGACGGGACTTCCGAAATGAAAGATGATGAATCCAGATTGGGATTTGCGGGAGGAGGGATCGTCTCCCCAAGTTGCATCACTGTATCCAGTAATCACTTTCTCATTTGGGTTGAAACGGAGAACAAGTTTTTTGTATTTTGTGGTCTTAAGATACTTCCATACCTTGCGTGCTTCCCTCCAATGGGACATGCCGGGTTCAGAATTGAATCTGGCTAGGCTGGACACCGCAAAGGCAATTTCAGGACGTGTATATTGCGCAAGATGGTTGAGAAGGCCTGTGACTGATCGGAAATTGATGTTCATTTGAGTGAATAGAGCATGATCTTCATTGGTGGCTGGCTCCAGGTGTAGATTTTGAGTTAAAGGAGCACAAGTGTCCTTGCATTCAGTAAGGCCCAACTATTCTAGTCCTTTATCTATATGTTTTGGTTGACTTAAAAGGATCTCATCCTCCTTCACTTCCATCAGCATACCCAGAATTGTATTAGGTGGGTGACAAGATGAATTTTTGAACTTGGTTAAGAAGTTTGACTCGAAGATCATGCTCTTCCCAACGTGAATGAGGTCGTCCACATGGAAGTAGAGTCCTTCCTTCAATTCGGGGTTGTAGTAAAGGCAGGGGTCGCTGCTTGATTCGAGGTAGCCTTGGGACTTTATCCATCCAGTCAGCGTTTCGTAGCGATTCTTAGGGGATTGTTTCAATCCGTATAGGGACTTCTTGAGTTTGAGATATGGGGATTTCCTTTGAGATCCTTCAGGGGTTTTAATGATGACATCTTCATTCAGGGGTGCATGGAGAAACGCTCCCTTGACATCGAATTGAGTAAAACCCATTTTTTCTTTCAGGCCGTACAAGAGAGCAATTCTCAATGAACCAAGCTTTCCAGTGGGTGCCCACGTTTTGTTGTAGTCGATGCCAAAGATTTGATCCAATCCTTGAACACACAATCTTGCTTTGTATTTTACTGGTTCCCCGTGACAATTTTCTTTTACTTTGAAGACCCAGATCGTGTTGAGGATATTGTTTGGTTCTCCATAGTAGTCATCCCACACTTCTTGATTTTCAATAGAGCTTAATTCTTCTTTGGTTGCCTTCTCCCATTTGGGCCATTCGGGACAGTTGCGGGCTGCCTTGTATGATGGCGGTTTTTAGTAATGGTGAAATCCATAGCGTTGCGGTTTTTGGGTTTCTCTCCTTGGTCATTGATATGCTTCACTCTTGGGAGGTTCAGAAGCGGAGGTTTGGGTGGTTTCCTCCAGGGAAGAGATTTGTGGAGCTGAGTTGAGAGAATCAGAATTGGATTCTGGAGCTTCCGGAGAGTTGGGATTGGATTCTGAATTCAAGTCGGTATTTGGATGATCTCAAAACGTAAATTGTTTGTTGGTCGAGGAGAAGTCAGATTTGTTGAGTTCCTGTGATTCATGCGAGAAAAGATCAATTCCAGTTGATTCTAGGAGAGGGAATTTGTTTAGATGTGTCTTCAGGAATTTAACATGTTTTGTTTCAATTAGGGATCCTAACAAATTAAGGATGATGTAGGAGTGAAAAGAGGGATTGAACCCAACTAGTAGCCCTTTGTCCCCCTTCTCATCAAATTTCCTTCCTCTTTGGGTGTGATTCTTGAGATATATGAGTGATGATCCTACAGGTTTAAGGTAATTAGTTGGGAGTTTTTTATCAAACATAAGTTCCCAGGGGGAACAGTGATTACCTTCCCAAGGGATTTGGTTGAGCATGAAGCAGCAACTCCTCGTGACTATATGCCAGTAGGTTTTTGGTAGACGGGACGATGAGAAGGTAGCTCGAGCCAATTCAATTATGGTTCAATTGGCTCTTTCTGCCCGTCCATTGTGCTGGGAGTGGTAAGGTTTGGACGTCATCAATTTGATGTGTTTTGATCTAGCAAAGTCTTTGAGCGTCAAATTGGTGAATTCCGTGCCTTTGTCGGAGAAAATCTTGGAGGGATAATAGTTGAGTCTTTTTTCTTCCATCTCGAGCACGTCAATTATCACCTTAGGAATCTTGTCTTTGGAGCTGAGAGGAAAAGCGGCCAGATAGCCGGAGTAGTTGTCTACTAGGGTTAGAAGATATAGATGGCCGCCCTTGGACTGCGGGGAGATCGGTCCGACGAGGTCTAGGTGGATCCGTTCAAGAGGTTTGCTTGAAGGAGTTGATACTGCTGAGAATGGAGATTGGACAATCTTACTCTTTGCGCAGCCCTTGCATTGGAAACGATTCAGTTTGTCGTTAGTGAAGAGTCCTTTGAGAATGGGTTTGAGAGTGGACATCGTAGCGTGACTGTACATCTGATGGATTTCTTCTAGAGATAGACCTTGGTTTGATGACGGATTCGGAGAGTGACTGATATGGTGAATAGAAGTTCCTTTCCCCACAGTCTTAGGCTTCTCCACGACGAAGAGATTGTCTCTGATGGATACCCTGAGTATGGCTTGGCCCATCCTTGTAACTTGAAACTGGTCTCGGCTTTGATTAAGGTTGCATCCTTTTCTTGCTAAGAGACCCGGGCTGATGAGGTTGACGACTATATCTGGAATGTAAGCGCAATTTTTTAGGGTAATAACTGAGTCTTTCCATTCCAGTTTCACGGTTCCTGTGCCGCGAATCTTTAGATTAGCCTTGAGCTTTCCAGTTTTCACCTCCTCCAATTCATCTTGCATCTGCAGAGAGTAGAAGTATTTTTTGTCATTAAAGATATGGATGTTAGCGCCAGAGTCAAGAAGCAAATTTGGACTGCTATCAGCGTTTATCCAGAGAGTTAAGAGCGCGTGGTAGTTGATGGTGGGCTGTTTATTCATTTTACTCTTCCATTTGTTTTGCTGTTCAACCCACCAACTCGGAGCAATCTGGGGGTGGAGATGGAAACATGAGGATTTGGAGTGGGGCGCATTTGGATCATGGTATCCTTCTCTACAACGCATCTTGACCCTCTTTGTCTCTTTCTCAGTTTTAGTTCTTGTTGTCACCAAAGTGAGGTCAGAGCTAGATTTAGTGGTTTTCGTCTGGGTCTTGCGCTCATTGTTGTATTGGATCAGATGATTGAAGACGACGTCGACAGTAAGATGTTTTTCTACGTGCATTATCTGTTGTTTTAGGTTCTCAAGGATAGGTGGGAACTTGAAAAGGACCAGGTAGGCAAGAATGTTGTTGGGCAGTTCAATACCAACATCGGTCATTCGAGTTAGAGCCTTTCTAGTATCCGTCACAAATCCTTCAATGGCGTTTTCATTGAAGCCAAAATTAAGGAAAGAGTTAAATATTCGAGCTCAATTGGCAGTCTCCGATGAGGCAAAGCGTTGGGTGATTTCCGCCCATAGAAGCTTAGAAGAGTTTATGTTGGTGGAATTGACGACGTTGGTGTGTGTTGTGTTTTCCAGTTTAGAAAGAATCACCGCCCTAATCTCCCTATCTTGTTTTATGGAGAGTTTTCCCGAGTTTCTCGTGATTGCGTCTTTTATGTCCTTGAGGTCGAATAGAATCATCATCTTATCTCGCCATATTGAGAAATTTTCTTTGTTGAGGGGTGGAATTGCATCTACCGCAGCTTTCAAAGCGACTTGATGGAAATAATCCGTAGCTCCTGCTGGTTTGTTCTTTGTGAAGGTGAGTCGGTTGGTCCGGTTTTGGCTTTTAACCGTGATAAAATTTCACAGAATGATTTGAGAACTAATAACCAGCAGACTAAGATTCTTAACATCAGAAACAGAAAACATAGAAAGGAAGAAATAGAAATGAAGAGAAAAAAAGAACCAACGAGCAATAGGACATAAGAAGTTGAGCGGTCAAGAAGGAGAGGATTTGAGGCAAGAAAGATATACGAGCTAGTTTGATAGAGATATAAGCTGATGGTTAGTCACAGAGTTGAGGTACGGATCACCTTACCAGACAAGGAATGACGACGAGTATGTTTGGAGCGTATAGTATGGGTTCAAAGAGGTGAGTCGGCCAGTGGATGAGTGGTGGTTTGAGGGTCAAGAGAATCTTGATGGAAAAATAAAGAAGAATGAGACCAGAAGAGAATAGAGATGGAAGAGGAAAGAAAGTGAGAAAGAAAAGAAAAGAAATAAAAGTAGATCGAGATATAAAAGAGGAGATCCAAATCTCAAAGAGGATGTTTTTTGAGAACTTTGAGAACCAAAACAGCCCCGTCGCCCCCGCTGACAAACAAAGAAGAGTTGGAAGAGGAGAATGCGGCCGTTCTCCCCGGAGATCCCCGGGGATTGGTCTCCCGGGGATAGGTTTCAAGAGATTGTAGTCAAGGAGGAAGAAGTCGTCTATTGGCCGCGGGGACAAGTGGCATTCCCAACAATCTGAACAATAATCTATATTGAGCAGAGTGAACTCTGCATGATCCTCATCCATAGCGGTTTGAGATGGAAATTTTGAGTCAATGGGAAGTTGATGTCTTTACAATTGGTGAGTCCCAGCTCTTCTAATCCTTGGTCAATGTGGCTTGGTTGGCTGAGTAGAATTTTGTCTTCTTTGATTTCCATTAACATGCCAAGGATTTTATTTGGAGGATGGCATGAAGAGTGTAAGAATTTGGTGAGGAAGTTCTCCACAAAGACGTTAGAGTTTGAGATGTGGATGAGGTCATCAATGTGGAAATAGATAACTTCCCTTTATTTTGAGTTGATGTACAAGCACGGGTCGCTGGTAGATTTGTGGAAGCCTTGAAGTTTAATCCACTTTGTAAGAGTTTTGTACCAGTTCTTTGGGGATTGTCAAAGGCTGTATAAAGATTTTTTAAATTTTAAAAGGGTTGATTTTCTGCTCAATCCTCCAGGTGTCCTAATTATTAATATTTCATTTAGAGGTGCGTTGAGAAAGGCCCCTCCACATTTAATTGAGTGAAGTTCATCTTATTCTTTAGGCCATAGATTAGAGCAAGGCGCAGGGATCCTAGTTTTCTGGGTGGGGCCCACGTTTCATTGTAATATACGCCCTGGACTTGATCAAATCCTTGCACGCATAGTCAGGCTTTGTACCTTGCAGGTTTGCCATGGCAGTTTTCTTTAACTTTGAAAACCCACGTAGTATTTATAATATTGTTGGGCTCTTCATAATATTCTTCCCAAACTTCTTGGGACTTGATAGAGTTTAATTCTTTTTCTGCAGCCTTTTTCCATTTGGGCCATTTGGGGCATTTCTGTGCCGCCTTATAGGAGGGAGGCTTGTAGTAATGGTGGAAATTGTATCTTTGAGGTTTCCGGATTTCATTTTGTGGCCTTAGATTGGTCCGCTGAGAAGTTGATTCAGGAGCAGGAGGAGGATTGGGAGAGTGATTTTGCGCAGAAATGATATCTTCCAGGTCAGAGTCAGATTCTGGACATTTGGGAGGAGTTTCTCTCATCTTGTATTGCTTGTCTCTGGTCAAAAAATTGCCTTTGTCGGCGTCCCCTTTTGACTGAGAAAATAGATCTAAACTGGGAGATTCAAGGGGAGGGAATCCATTAAGTTGGGTCTTGAGAAATCTGAAATGCTTAGTTTCAATGACTGCACCCAGTGAATTGAGGATGAGATAGGAATCAAAGGTTGGGTTGAACCCAATCAAAATCCCTTCAAGGCCCTTTTCATCAAATTTTTGTCCTTTTTGGACAAGGTTTGCAAGATAAAGAACGGAGGCGCCTACGGGTTTCAAATAGTTAGCAGGAAGGATTTTACCAAACATTAGCTCCCAAGGAGATAGCTGTTTACCTTCTTGCGGGATTTGATTGAGCATGAAGCAGCAGCTTTGAGTCAGAATGTGCCAATAGTTTTTAGCTAATCTGGTTGACAAGAAAGTGGGGCGGGGGGATTCAATGATGGTTCTATTAGCTCTTTCAGCCCTTCCCTTGTGTTGTGAGTGATAGGGTTACAATTTTTGTAGCTTGATGTGTTTTGTCCTGGCAAAATCTTTGAGAGTAGAATTAGTGAACTCTGTTCCTTTATCTGAGAAAATCTTGGAGGGGTAATAATTCAGTCTCTTGTGCTCCACTTTGAGGAGGTTTAGAATTGCGTCAGTTGCCTTGTCCTTGGATGTTAATTGGAAGGCTGCTAGGAATCCTGAGTAATAATCCACCAACGTAAGGATATAACGGTGGCCTGCCTTTGACTGGGGAGTTATTGGCCCTATGAGGTTGAGGTGAATCCTATCTAGGGGTTTTTTCAAAGGAGTAGAAGTGTGGGAAAAAGGAGATATAGTGGTTTTACTCTTGACGCAACTGTTGCACTGGAACTTCTGAAGGTCTTCTTGGTGTAGAGATCCTTTATGATAGGCTTGAGCGTAGAGATGGAGGCATGCCCGTGTTAAAATGCGGATGCACTCAGGTAATGTGCATAGGAGTGTGTAATCCAAATGGGATGCAAAAATGTGCCTCGACGGCCCATTGGAAATCACATGGGCCACGTGGGCCTATGTGGGTGTTATTGGTTTTGGGCATTTGGGCGCCAAAACACGTTTTTATGGTCTTTTGGGACACGGGCCCTGACGGGCCCGCCAGGGTGGATGGGCCACCCAAGCCAGATGGGCTTACTTGGGCATAAAAGGGCCCAAGCTTTATCATGGACATACTTGGCCAGACGGGCTGGCCCGCCAAAGTATTTAATTCTCACAATTTGGGCTTGGGGCGGCCCATTGGGGCCACCGCCCGTGTTGCGGCCCACTCGGGGCCTTTGCCCGCGTTGCGGCCTGTTTGGGGCCGCCTGTCTTCCTTGGTAGGGCCCACGCGGGGCCCAACGGCCCGCGCGGGGTTGTTGCGCAGCCAAGGGATGCTGCGCGGGCCCGGCTGTTTGGGCTTGGAAACCAGCTCCACGGAGCTGGGGCTTGCGGCCCCGGCTTGCTCCCCCTCCCCTTGCTTGCCGTTGCAAGGGGGATGGGGGCAAGCTGGCTGGGTTGAACCAGCCAGCGACCAACCACTACAGTGCGGTTGGTCAGGGCAGGGGGGACCTGACCACCCGCTTGCCCAAGGAGGTGGCGGCGCCGGCCGCAAGGGTAGCGACCGGCAGGTGGGGGGGAATTCATCACCCCCCAACCATCAATTGTTTGAGGCAACCAAGCAGAGGAGGGGCGCTCTCCCCCCCCCCCTTTACCAAGGGGGAGGAGCAATGGGCCTGGGGGGACCTGATCACCTCCCAGGCCAACTTACTTGACAACGCCCTGGGGGTATCAACCCCCAGGGCCCCTGGTGAGGGGATTTGACCGCCCCCACCAGGGATTTGAGAGAAAGAGGGGGGGGACAGCATGTCCGCTGGTCACACACCCCCCCATGTGAGTCTGAGACCGGACCCAGGTGTGCCCTGGGTCCCACCTGGCCCATTTGAGGGGCCAGGGGCTGGCTGCATGAGGAAACCAGCCCCTAAACAAGGAAATGAGGTCATCATGGCTGGTTTTGACAGACAACCAGCCAAGGGGATTGAACAGTTAAGGGGCTGGTTCAGCCCCATTGAGGTGGAAACACCAGAAATAACCGGAATATGCTGGTTGTAAGGGTACAGGGAATGATGCCATGCGGGCTGATTTAGTCCAAACCAAGTAACAAGGCCAGTAGAGCCTGTAGAGCTCTTTTGGGGCGGAAAATTTGCCTTTTGGCTTGTTTTATCATGGGCTCACAAGAAGCCAATCTTTTGTACTTAAGGATCTATTCTCCCTGCTGTTTTCCATCCATTCATTCATCATTCCAATCAAAGTCATCCAACATATTGCCCCATTGTGAGAGCCCCATTAGCCAATATTGACACCCAGTTTCCAGCATTTCTTTTGCTTTAAATACTGCTCATTTGCCTAAGCAAATTGCTGGCCATAGTTCTAAAACATTATCAGTACCATCATCATCATTATTTCCAAGCAAGATAGACCCTTATACCTTACTTTGGACAACCTCAAGGACCTCAAGTTTTCCAAGAAGATGTCTTATATGCCAGAGTCCAGCTCCACCAAGATAGTTTTGAATAGTCAGAACTATAATGCTTGGGCTGTCCTTATGGACAGTGAGTTGGATAACATCCGTTGTGGGGATATTATGAAAGGAGATGATACTTTGATCAGTTCAGAGGTGGAGAAGAAGGCCTATCATCTTATTCTTAGACAATTGGATGAGCATCATGTAACATGGGTTTCTGATACTCTGTTGGAGGAACAGAAGAGGAAGGGGAGTGTTTTACGGAAAATTCTCAAGTCAAAGTATGCTGGTGACTCTTTTAATCAAAAGGAGATTGCTTTCAATAGATTGTTTAAGTTGAAATTTGGCAAATGTAAACAATTTGTGGGGGAAGCTAGATCTAGTATTGCTAAGTTCAAGTCATCTGGGCTGAACATGGATCCTGAGTGTTTGTCACTCTTAATTCTTCAAAAGCTGCCAAAAGAATATGAGTCCTTGGTCAGGATCATATCTCAGTTGGATCCTCTTCCAGGAGAAGAGGATGTGCTTAGAAGGATTGAAAAGGATGATCTTCAATTCAAGATGAAGGAGAGCACAGGAACTGCTCTGGTGGGCAAGACAGGAAAATCTGGGAAGAAGGCAAAGGCCAAAAAGGATTTATCAAAGGTCTTGTGTTATAATTGTCAGAAGAAGGGGCACTATGCAAAGGATTGCAAGGAGGCAAAGAAGAGGAAGAAATCTGAGGAAAGTGAAAAGGAAGACAAAGAGTTCAACCTTGCCATGGAAAATGTTGCTATGGTGGCAATGGATGTTTCAATGGAACAAGCTGTTGTGGAACAAGTCCCCAAAAAGAAGGCTAAAATCAAAGAGGATCAAGAAATGGACTTGATTGATTATGAATTATGTAATATTAACCTTGAAAATGAGAACTTATCAGTGGCTGATAATTCTTCATTCCTTACAGGAGGATTTTTGAAGGAGGATGTTCTTGTTTTTATTGATTCTGGTTGTACAGACCACATGTTTTTTGAGCCAAATTTGTTTTCAAATATTAGAGATTTTGATGGTGTTGTAAATATTGGCCAAAAAGGAAGAACAATCCAGATTAAGGGGATTGGAATGGTTATTCTTGCAAATCACATGGGTTTCAAAATAATTTTTGAGAAAGTGTTCTATGTACCAGATTTGCCTTATAACCTTGTGTCTCTTGGAGTGCTCTGGAAAAAGGGTTTCCAGATTTTTTATCTTAAAGAAGATAAGTTTGTTATTGATTTGAATGGGAGAACTATCCTGAGTGGACAAGTTTGGAATAAGTTTCTCTGTGCTGACTTGTTCAAAATTTCATCTCTGAGCACTGTTGCTCACAATAGAAGTGGCCATAAGGTAAAGGACAGCAACTGTGAGAGTTGTACCTTAGGGGCCAAGACCAGGAATGTGTTCTCAAAGAGTAGAGACCACACAGAAGTTTCTAGAGAGGAATTCTCCATTGATTTGGCAGGGCCATTTTCACCAGTGTCTCTTGGAGGGGCAAGATACTTCATCAATTTGGTTGATACATCAACTAATTTTGTTTGGGTAAAACCAATAAGATCAAAGGATCAAACCACAGAGGAGGTTTCAGTAATCTTCAAAGTCTGGAAACAGAATGGTTTGACAAGGAAGATCAAGAGGGTTATTACTTATGGAGGGGGTGAGTTTGTGAGTAAGGATTTTGAGAAACTATTGAATGATTATGGTATCACTCATATAGTTACTACTTCTAGTACTCCACAAAACAATGGAATAGTTGAGAGGATGAATAGGACTTTATTGGAAAAAGTCAGAACTATTATTTCTCAATCTGGTCTACCAAAGTTTTTATGGGCTGATTTGGTGTTCACAGTGTGTCTGTTGCACAATATTTTAAGTGTTAATGGGAAGTGTCCTCATTATCAGTTTTGGAAGTTGTAACCCAAAACATCACACCTAATAAAAATTGGTTGCTTGGTGTATTATAGTGTCCACCATAATGAGATGGTTGGAAAGTTACATCCTAGAGCCACAACAGGGGCACTAGTGGGCTATGACTTAATAAGTAAGTCATACAGGATTTATTGTCCAGGGACAAGAAAGGTTATCCATAGTAGGGATGTAAAATTTGAAGAAAGTACCTTTCCACTCAAAAGGGGTGAACCTAGTGCTGTTCAGGAATCACAGCAGGAAATAGCATTGGAGCCTATTTCCCCAGCAGAGGCTGGAGAGAATATTATTAGTGATGATATTGAGGTGGCAGACATGCCACATGAGGGTTTAGTACCCACTTCAGGGGAGTCTGTGGAATCAGAACCTGATGAGCCTCCACCTCCAGTTAGAAGGAGTGGCAGGATGAGAATGCCTGTTGATAGGTATGGGGAATGGAAGTCCCATTATGCTTCTGTGGAATATGAGGAAGATACACTTCAGGAACAGTGTATGCTTAATGAGATTCTACAGTTGAGTTCAGAAATGGGTAATAGAGTTAACCCAAATAGCTTTGGCCAAGCTATGAATTCTGATGAGATAGCCAATTGGAAGAAAGCTATTTTTGAGGAATTTGATTCTCTAGAGAATAATAGTGTGTTTGAAGTGGTTAAGAGGGATTCAGTTCCAAAAGGAAAGACCATTGTTGGGTCTAGATTGGTGTTAACAAAGAAGTTTAATACTAATGGAGTTTTGAAGAGGTTCAGGCTAGATGTGTTGCACAGGGCTTGAAACAGAGAGAGGGTATTGATTACCAGGAGACTTTCTTGCCAACTGGAAGGCTGTCCACCTTCAGGTACATCATTGCTTTGGAAGTGGAGTTGGGTGAAGAAATCAGACAGGCTGATTTTGTGACTGCATACTTGAATGCAAAACTTGGAGAGGAAGAGACTGTTTATATGTCAATTCCTGATGGTTTCAAGGAATGGCTGGTCGAGACCAAGCCAGAAACTATGAAAAAAATCTGTGTGAGAAGTATCCTCTCAGCAGATAAAGGGGAGTATTTCCTCAAGCTGTGTAGATCCCTGTATGGATTGAAGCAAGCAGCTAGGTCATGGTATAATACTATGAGCATGAAACTGATAGAGATTGGTTTCAAAACAAGTTTGGCTGACCCTTGTCTCTTTGTGAGAAGGGATGCAATTTTGTTTGTATGGGTCAATGACATCATAATTATTGGGAATGGTAAGGAGAGAGTCATGGAGACACTCAAAAAGGAGTTCAAGATTAAAATCTTGGTCTGGCACAGCAGGTGCTGGGAATGAAAGTAAGTAAGAGCAAGAATGGGATCAGGTTGGATCAGAACCATCATGTTTCAGCTCTACTTAAGCATTATGGCTTAGAAGATGCAAAGGAGTTTGGCACTCCAATGCAGTCTAACATTTGGTTAGAAAAGTCTACAGATGAAGAGCATCTAGAGTTTGTTCAATCGGGTAATGATTATGGATCAGCTATTGGATCTTTGAATTGTTTTGGGCAGTGTACAAGGCCAGATATTACTTATGCGATTGGGATTTTGTCACAACACTTAGAGAAACCATGCATGAAGAATTTTTCAGCGTTTAAGAGAGTTATGAGGTATCTTAAAGGAACAAGCAGTCTGGGACTGCAATTTTCAAAGTCATCAAACTTTGACTTGGTTGGTTATTCTGATGCAAGTTTGGCAGATGGTAACACTAGGGAATCAACAAGTGTTTTTGTATTCTTCTTAGGAAAGAATCTAGTGTCTTGGATGTCTAAAAAGGTGTCAGCAATAAGTCTTTTGTCAACAGAAGCAGAGTACAGAGCATACTTGTCAGCTTCACAGGAAGCAAAATGGTTGAGAAAGGTCTTAGAGGATACTCATAAACCACAAGGGTTTGCGTTGTTGTATTCTGATAACCAGAGTGCCATTGCATTGGCAGAAAATCAAGTGTTCCATTCTAGAACAAAACATATTGATTTTCATTATAATATATACGGGATGCAGTTAACTGCAAAGAGATAGTGTTACGGTACATGCCTACTGGGGAAATGATTTTGGATATCTTAACTAAGGCGTTAGATAGGAACAAACATGAAGGTTTTGTGTCTAGTATGCATATGGCATCCCTTTCGGATTAAGGGGGTGTGTTGAAATGCGGATGCACTCAGGTAATGTGCATAGGAGTGTGTAATCCAAATGGGATGCAAAAATGGGCCTACACGGCCCATTGGACATCATGTGGGCCACGTGGGCCTATGTGGGTGTTATTGGTTTTGGGCATTTGGGCACCAAAACATGTTTTTATGGTTTTTGGGACACGGGCCCTCATGGGCCCGCCAGGTTCAATGGGCCACCCAAGCCAGGTGGGCTTACTTGGGCATAAAAGGGCCCAAGCTTTATTATGGACATACTTGGCCAGACGGGCTGGCCCGCCAAAGTATGTAATTCTCACAATTTGGGCTTGGGGCAGCCTATTGGGGCCACTTCCCCTGTTGCGGCCCGCTAGGGGCCGCCTGTGTTCCTTGGTACGGCCCACACAGGGCCCAACGGCCCGCGCGGGGCTGTTGCGCGGGCCCGGCTGGTCATGCTCAGCGACCAGCGCCACGGAGCCGGGGCTTGCAGCCCCGGCTCGCTCCCCCTCCCCTTGCTTGCCGTTGCAAGGGGGATGGGGGCAAGCTGGCTTGGTTGAACCAGCCAGCAACCAACCGCTACAGTGCGGTTGGTCAGGAAAGGGGGGACCTTAACACCCCCTTGCCCAAGGAGGTGGCGGCGCCAACCGCAAGGGTAGCGACGGGCAGGTGGGGGGGAATTCATCACCCCCCCACCATCAATCGTTTGAGGCAACCAAGCAGGGCAGGGGCAATCTCCCCCCCCCCTTTACCAAGGGGGAGGAGCAATGGGCCTGGGGGGACCTGATCACCTCCCAGGCCAACTTACTTGACAATGCCCTGGGGGTATCAACCCCCAGGGCCCCTGGTGAGGGGATTTGACTGCCCCCACCAGGTATTTGAGAGAAAGAGGGGGGGGACAGAATGTCCGCTGGTCACACCCCCCCATGTGAGTCTGACACCGGACCCAGGTGCGCCCTGGGTCCCACCTGGCCCATTTGAGGGGCCAGGGGCTGGCTGCATGAGGCAACCAGCCCCTAAACAAGGAAATGAGGTCATCATGGCTGGTTTTAACGGACAACCAGCCAAGGGGATTGAACAGTTAAGGGGCTTGTTTAGCCCCATTGAGGTGGAAACACCAGAAATAACCGGAATAGGCTGGTTGTAAAGGTACAGGGACTGATGCCATGTGGGCTGATGTAGTCCAAACCAAGTAACAAGGCCAGTAGAGCCTGTAGAGCTCTTTTGGGGCGGAAAATTTGCCTTTTGGCTTGCTTTATCATGGGCTCACAAGAGGCCAATCTTTTGTACTTAAGGAGCTCTTCTCCCTGCTGTTTTCCATCCATTCATTCATCATTCCAATCAAACTCATCCAACATATTTCCCCATTTTGAGAGCCCCATTAGCCAATATTGACACCCAGTTTCCATCATTTCTTTTGCTTTAAATACTGCTCATTTTCCCAAGCTAATTACTGGCCATAATTCTAACAGCCCATACATCTTATGGATGTCAAGTAATGATAAAGGAGGGATTTGAGACTGACTAGTATAGTTGACAGTTTGACGCTGGCCCCCTGAAGTTGGCTTTTCAATGACAAATAGATTATCTCTGATCAATCCCTTTAGTACGGGTTGACTGTTTTGAGTAACGGAGAACCTGTCGTGAGTTTGAGTGAGGTTACACCCCTTTTTGCCAAGCAGACCGGGGCTGATGAGGTTTACTACGATATCCGGTACATAGACGCAACCTTCAAGAGTGATTGTGGAGTCTTTCCATTCCAATTTCACCGTCCCGGTTTTGCATATTCTAAGGTTAGCTTCTAAATTCCTGGTTTTGATTTATTCCAACCCTTCTGAAGCTCAATTGAGGAGAAGTACTTGATATCATTGAATATGTGGACATTTGCTCTGGAGCCTAGAAGGAGGTTGGGGTTATTGTCCGCATTGATCCAGAGGGTTAATAGTGCATGGTAGTTAATGTTGGGAGTCTTCTTAGATTTGTTCCTCCACTCGTTTTGTTGTTTGGTCCACCACTCCAGTGCAATCTGGGGATGAAGATGGAAGCAGAATGCTTCTGAGTGTGGTTCATTAGGATTGTGATAC
Organism: Puccinia polysora; assembly: GCA_025617555.3. Taxonomy (NCBI): domain Eukaryota; kingdom Fungi; phylum Basidiomycota; class Pucciniomycetes; order Pucciniales; family Pucciniaceae; genus Puccinia; species Puccinia polysora. The sequence continues at coordinate 5,203,662 of CM062637.1, read as the reverse complement.
CCTTCTCAACATCTCATCCTGGCTTTCTTCTTTTCTTTTTGAATTTGAGCCTTGGTCAATAACAACAAAACATCTGTGGTCAATCTATTGGAGTTTGATTGAGCTTTTCTCTCATTATTATATTTTGTGAGGTGGTTAAAGACCACATCTACTGTCATGTGTTTTTTTACTCGCATAATTTTTTGTTTAAGGTTCTCAATGATTGGGGGAAACTTGAAGAGGACTAGGTATGCAAGGATGTCTTTGGGTAGCTCAATTCCTACGTCTGTCATTCTTGCAATAGCCTTTTTCATTTTGGTAATGAATCCTTCAATAGCGTGCTTGTTGAAAGCTGAATGAAGGAAGTGGTTGAATACTCTTTCCCTATTTGCTGTTTTGGAGGAGGCAAATTGTCTGGTGATTTCCGCCAATAGGAGCTTAGATGAAGTTATGTTGGTTAAGTTTACCACATTTGCGTGAGTTGTACTGTCCAGTTTGGATAGAATTATTGCTCAGATTTCTCTGTCTTGTTTTGAGGACATGGGACCAAAATTTTTGGTAATAGCGTCCTTGATGTCCTTCAAGTCAAATAGCATAAGCATCTTGTCCCGCAATATTGAATTGTTCTCTTCATTCAGGGGAGTAATTGCGTCCACAGAGGATTTGAGTTCCACCTGATGAAAGTAATCAGCCGCCCCAGCTGGTTTGTTCATGGTTGGCCCGGTTACCTCAGTCAGTAGAGCGTTTGGCTTTTAACCATGATAAAATAACTTTAGATTTATAGATGACTCAGAACCAGCATAGGCTGTACAAAGAGATAGAAAGTATAAGAATGGAGAAACTGATAGGAACAGAGACTTAAGGAAGGAAAAAAATAAAGATGATCCTAAAGCTTAGCCAGAGATTGTGTGTTGAGGGCAGAAGGTATTCTGAGAGGGCAATTTGTATTGAGAGAGGAACGGCTGAGAGACAAGGTCGGCAAGGTAGACTGGGTAGCTGGAGGATCAGATTGGTTCTTATTGAGAGAGCTTGAGAGATTGGGGTCTTACCGGGAAGGGATCAGTAGTTGATAGAATCAGATTGATTTGGATGTATTGAGCATTGAGTCTTAGTGGAGATTATAGTTGAGTAGAATGAGAAAAGGAAAAAGAAAAAGGAAAGGAAAAGGTTGAAGAGAGAAAAATGGAAAGGGGAAGAATTGTGGGACAAGAGCAGAGTGTCCCCGGGTCCTTCCCACCATCTGAGTGCTGAAGTTGTTGCTGAGTGAGGCCCCCGGGGTGGAGAATTTAGCACACGGGGAGAGAACTGAGAGGAGCGCGCGGCCCCACAAGCCCGCCGCGGGGGGAAAAGCCTGCTGAGACTTAACAATATTTAGGGAAATAGTTCAAGTGCGGAGCTTTTTGGGGAGTCCTTCTTGTTTATTTACTATTATTTCATTGTGAGTTAGCTTTAATGTTTTTCAGTTTGGGTGCGGAAGTGGAGTTTGATTAAGAATTGCAGAGGTACAGGAGTGTGACTCAAGGGCTAGTTGACTTTCAGGAACTTGGAGCATGATTGTTGCGGAGAAATTTATATTTTTGCCAAGAATTTTACCAAACACACAATCTATTTCCACAGCGGCTGTTCACACCTCAGATGGGTTGAAAACAGCTGTTCACAACCCAGATGGGTTGCAAACCACACCACACAACCCATTTTGAGGTATGAACAGGTTGTGTAGGGTTGCAAACTTAGCATTTCCCATGTTATTATTATTTATTCTATTTTTTTATTTGTCACACAACCACCCCAAGTACTATAGGGAAATCTTAGATGATTTTGAGGGCAAAGGAGAAGACTGAGTGCAAGGGATAGATTTGCAGTAGCAAGGCTAACTGCAAAGTGCAAACTGGGGCTTGATGACTCAACAAACAGCAAGAGGGATGAGATTTTCCAATGGAAGGGAACTAACCCAAGGCCAATGTGATGACTGGATTTATCAAATGCTAGAATGTATGAAATTAACTAACTGAGGAGAAAATCTTCATTCAGGCAACACAGCCTTTATAAGGTAATCCAACAATGACTAGATAAAACCTGATGGATTGCCAACTACAGCTAGGAGGCAATGAGGCAATGAATGACAGGAATGGAATGGGAAAATAAAATAACAGTACAATTGTTTCCAAGGTTGTAGCATGTGTGCAATAAAATAGAATTTGAAAGTAAAAAAGCATAATGTATGAAACAGGAAGGAATGACATGTGAGGAAAATGCAAATATGAAGATGTAGTTTATGCAGGGTAAGGGAATAGTCTATTTGCAAACTATACAATTTATGTGGCTATCTAGTCATGGGTGCAAGCTAGTGTGAATGCATGACCAAGAATGGAAGTCCAAGGGTTGATGATTCCCAGGGTAGAAGAGCAAAGCTTGAATGAACGTTCAATTGGTATTAGAGTTCACAGCAAGGATTTCCAAGTATATACTGAATCATGGAGATTGGAAGGTTGTTACGCAAGCCAAAGGTGGTAAGCCAATGGCACCATTGATGTTTTGCTTTATTTGTGTCACGCTTATGGACTGAGGTAGATGGTACTGAGGAAAAGGATATGTCAAAGTAATGAAGACAATAACAGTTAAACTTGGAGCGTGACATTATTTCTATCTCTTTATTTTATTATCATTGGTACTTTTACAGGTTGCTCTGTGCATAGTATCAAGCTGACAGAATCAGAAACACTCATTTCATTTTTTTTATTACATTCTGTGTGATACTTATTTCACTTATTTTTACTCTTTTAGGCCTTCTTTCCCAGTGGTTGTGTTTTGGATGACTTCAGAACAAAACTAGCTCCAGAGGCCTCCCAAGCCTTGATTTATACTCAAGATTGGATGAAAAATTGAATACTATTTCCTTACCTTTTCTCTCTAAAAATCAAAAATCATTATTTTTCCCTCATACGTGCATATTTTCATGATTTGAAAGTGTCTCACTTCTTTCCAAATTTTATTGAGCTATTTGAAAGTGAAAGAACAGTAAACAGCTTTCAATTTTAAAAAATAAAAAAAAACCGGGGGCCTTCCAACAGCCCAAACCTGCCAAAAGCTGGGACATTTGGGCTTGGGTTGGGTTTGGGCCCACAAAAACTTGCATCCTGCTGGGCCTGCCAAAGCCCGCTTACATTTGGGCTGGTTTGGGGTTTGGCAAAAAAGTGTGAGCCCAACCCAATAAGCACCCTTGCCCACGGGATAGTGGATTTTTGGGGGGTTGGCAGCTAAATCAGCTTTAGCTTTGCTGCTTAACTCCTGCGGTAAGTGTTATGTTTTATATGTTAAACAATCTGCCTGGATTGCCAATGCCACAATATTAGCTTCATCCTCTGCCAAAGTTGGACTAAAACTCTGATCATAAATTACTAACCTGCCCAGATTTCCAATGCCACAATATTAGCTTCACCTGCTGCCAAAGTTTGACTCAAACTCTGATCAGGAAAAGTCTCTTTGAATCAGCAGGTGATGGTAGATTATATAAATGAGGATTTTTTTTTAGTAGAATAATCCATGATTTATGTATATAATCTACTATATTTGACCAGTTGTGGGTATTGTTTTATACAATTTGAAAAATGTGTAACCATATATCTTTACACCCCCCCACGCGTTTTGGAAATTGTGCCAACCTCAGCTGTAAAGCAGCAAGTGCTGGTGTGATTTTGTTGGGACCCAACTGCTTTGTAAATAGGTCTGCCTGTTGTGTATGGTTGCTTGTTCACCTGAGGTCTACCTTATGTTGCCTGATGAAATCATTGACAAAATAAAATGCCTGGGATTAGTACTTGGTCCGCTTCTTCAATGTGTTGTCCCCAGCTATTAGTATTGCTGATTCATTGTTGCAGAAGATGGACAATGTTGGTTGCTCAACATTGGAGAGTATGTTACGCAGATAGGCTAACTGTTGAGTCCCATACAATAGAGCAATATACTCCGCTGCACATGTTGATAGAGCCACCACATTTTGCCTCCTAGATCCCCATGCTACCGGGTTTCCAAAGTACTTAATGACATGACCCAAAGTTGATTGTTTGTGTTCACCTCCCCAACTGGAATTGCTCCAAAGTTCCAGGCCAGGGGTTCCTTGTTTGAATATCAGTTTGATATCTCCAGTTTACGATACCCAATAATCCAATTGAGAGCTTCCCATTGAGAGGTTGACGTGCAGCTGGTATAGTGGGACAAAAGATTCACTGGGTATGATAGGTCTGGTCTCATCCCTGCCGCAAGATAGATAAGTGACCCAATGAAGTGTTTAAACTTCTCTGCATCTACTGGTTCTCTGTCATTCAGGGTCAGGGAAGCCTCTGGTAGTGGGATCCTCTTAGGGTGGGCTTTGCAATGGTATCCATGAATTATCTGATTGGCCAAGATATGTTGAGAGAGGGAAAAAGTATCACCCGTTTGGGCAAGGTTAATGCCAACAATCTTTGTGGGTGTTGATTGCCACTTCAGTTTAACTTGGAGTTCCATGCCCTTCTTGAGCAACACCAGCAGTTTGCCTGATGAGGCCACAACAAAAACATTGTTGACGTTCATCCAGACCACAGCAAACTCCTTGTCTCTCTTCAAGAGGTAGAGGGAAGGCTCTATTTCCTGTGCAGTAAAGCCAAGACTTGACATGATTCCATCAAAAAACTTCCACCAACAGCATGCTGCCTGTTTTTTAACTTAGACTGCCTTTTTCAAAAGCATGACCATCCCCTTCCACTCTGATCAAACCTTGGCTGGTGGTTGGGTGTATACTTCCTCACTCATTTGACTGTAGAGGTAAGCAGAACATACATCAAATGTGGCCATTTCAAGGTTCAACTTCAGTCCTAATGAGATTGGAAGGCAGAGGAATTTCAGACTATCTGTTGGTGCGTATTTTTTGTGAACCTTGTGGTGACCAAACCTGGAAATCTCAGGACCACTGCGGAAAATTTAAAAGTAAAAAAAAAAAGAAAAACTTTTTTTTCAATTGTTGTTTTTTTTCCCGCTCTATCTGTGTCATCTCTTGTAAATAGTCTACAGGGATCCATGGACCATAAAAAGAGGGGCTCTCCCCTACATTTTTCAAATCATCCATGGGAGAGTCTGCGTATTACCCCCCGGTTATCAGAAATTGATCCTCATCCTTATCCTGGGTATATCTATGATTGCCTCTCGATCCATTGATCTTTAGTTTTTGCCCCTCTGTGGCGTGATCCTTATCACCAACCAATAGCCTTGCTGGTTCAAGAGAATTCTTTCTGTTGGAATTCTTGAGTTTTTTACACCACTCTTTGATCCCTTTCTATGACCATACTTGTCTTGATCCTTCCTTGATCATCTTTCTGAATCCAATCACGTTTGATTGAAGAGGTTTTATTAAGCTTATTACCTGGAGTGTTATACCTCCTTTTTTTTCAAATTTGCACTCTACAAGCCTACTCTTGAGTTCCTTGAGAAGTGTTGAGGTTATCCCTGTTTCAATCAGTTACTGTTTGCTTTCAGAGCTTCTCAAAACATTGTGCTTTGTATTGTACGGCCACCCTCATTTATCTGGTACCCTTCAAGCGCTTGATTGCAGAGAGTTGTGCAGGTTCATTGAGAACCTCGAGGTTGGTTGGGGTTTGAGTTGATCATCCCCAATCTTCTGTTGACAACCAGGGTTATTAGCTTGTGGGTGTTTTTTAAATACAACAGCTTTGATCTTTTGAACTTTAAAGAAACTTTAACTTCTTCTTTTCAAATATCTCCCACATAATCTTGACTCAGATAGTGCTGTTCCATTGCCACCAACTGTTATGAAACTTTATATTTCACAACTTGATTTCTCACTTAAAAATCTCTGGACCTTGATCTTGGTTACATTTAAATATTTTTGTAACACTCAGGAGGACAGCCTAAACAGCACCTTTCCCCTCCCCTACTGCCACAGCCTAGAACCATTTGTAGTCTTACATTTTGTCCCCCGGGCCAGGATCAAACCAGGAACCTTGGGATTTACAGTTTCAAACTTGAAGAATCAACGCCGGAATCCAATCCAATCCTTTTTATTTTTTTTCTTTTTTCTGTTACTATCCAGATCTGATCTTTGGAGGAAACTTGTTCCAGAGGAAATTCCTCCCAATTGTGCACCATCCGGGCAAGATCCTTGTTGTTTTTTTGTGAAACTCTCCTCTTGCCACACCTGTGAGCCATGTTGGAATTCTGCTCTTTGTATCTCTTAGGAACTCTGCTCTTCAAAATGGAATCCACTGGTACCTCCTCCTCCTCTGTTTGGGTCTAGATGTTCAAGATCAAGCCTCAAAACAAGAACTTAGGCTTCAATGGAACAAATGTTAAAAAATTCTTGGACTCCTATGATATGGCTGCTGAAGTGGATGGTGCAAGTGAACATGATATGGTTTATCAGTTACAATTTTTTATCTCCTCTGATGAAGTTATGGAAGTGATTGAATTGTTCAATTGATTCAAAACTCATGACTGGAGGCTCTTGAAGGAGGCTATGTTGGCTTATTGGGGAAAAGTAGATATGGCTAGGTTTACCTTACAGGACTTGGATGCTCTGGTTTCTCAATGGATCTCCAATGGTGGTGTCTCTTCAGCCTCTGATTATCAGTCTTTTAGAAAGTCTTGGGATCCTATTCAGTCTGAACTCCTCAGAAACAATCACATTGACACAGTGGACAAAATTCAAGTTTGTTTTTTCCATTCTTTTTCTCCAGGAGTGCAGGAAAGGATTGGAGATGAATTAGTTAAATCCGGATCTATGATTACTACTAGAGATAATTGGTTCAAGCTCCCTGTTTTTCTGGTCCTAAGGAGTGCATTGGATAAAGTGATAAAAGGTCAAAAAGATCTCACTTTTCAACAAACTAGAGTCACTGAACCATTACATGCTCCTTCTTTTAAAGATTCCAATGAAATAATGAACAAGATGGAAGCAAATTGTAGACCTAAACCAAATTCCCAGGCCAATAAGGAAACTGCTACCATAGATGAGATCACTAAATTACTTCAGGCCTTTTAAAGCAAAATAGATCAGAAAATTTCTTCTTTAGCTACTCCTAAACCTTCTAACTCTGTTCCTAAAACCACTCTAGTCTGCTATTACTGTCATAGGGAAGGCCATAGTACTGGGAGATGTCCTGAACTCCAGAAGGACAAGGAGGAAAAATTGGCGGCAAAGAAGGGAAACAATTTCTTTCTTCCTAATGGTGCTTTGATCCCTTTTTATTTTTCTTGTCCAATCTGTCATGTGGTGGCCTCTTATCAACCACCAACTCCCAAGAAGGAATCTTTGGTCTCCTTGAATTTTTGATCATCCTGTGGCACTCTACAACCTTGGTATCCTCCAGCTGTCACTTCTTCCAGCTTATCTGGCACTTATCAGTCTTATCCAGCTAGGAAATGCCATGGGGAACCCAAACCTCACAAGTCTCCTCCGGTTCCATCTTCAATCCTTCAAAAACCTGTCAAACATTGATCCTCACCTGATCCCCCTTCCTCTGATGTGGAAGACATGGAAGTGGAAAAGGTGTTGGACTTATAGGTGAATTGCAAAAGAAGAAAAGAATTTAAGAGGGCTGGATGACAAAGATAATCAGTTGAGTGCAATAGGAAATGAAAGAAGGAAAGAAAGAAAGAGCTACCCAGAAAGACAAATGGAAAAGAAGAAGAAAACAAAAATCAAGAAGACAGATTTCATAGACGTAGATCTAGAAGGGAACTGGAGTTGGCTTGGGCGTGAGTGATGACCTGGATTGTTGGAGGAGTAGGCTGAGAGTGGTCTTGTGAAGAAAAGCAGTCGAGATGAGTTATCAAGAATGAGAAGAGTTGAGGTTGAGAGGATTTGGTAAACAGTCTTACCAGACAGTTGGTGAAGAGGTGATAGGTGTTGGATGATGAGGTGGTTGGGTGAATTGGGACAAGATTGTTCTGAGTAAGAAAAGAGGTAGAGATTGGAAGGAAAGATCATAAAGAAAAGAGAGGTTGACGAAGAGATGGAAGAGGTCAATGAGAGTAGTGGTTGGAAATTAACTTGGAGTTCGAGTAGGTTTCCGTCAGGGCTCAGGAGAAGCCTTGCGGTTGTACGGATAATCTGTGACATGTAGTAGACAGTGCTGAAAGATGGAGCCGTGCGCGCTCTGGATCTGAGAACTAGGTGGTGGGAGGGATGAGTGCGCACCGTGACATGCTTTCTTGAATTTGGAAGAGGAAGTAGAAGGCAGAATAGAAAAGAAAGAAAAAGACAAAAGAGAATAAAAGAAGAGGAAGAAGAAAGAAGAAAGAAACATAAGGATGAAGAAAGAAAAGAAAGAAGAGTGAGGACTACCTCTTCACTGTTCAACAAAAGGAACCACTTATGGAAAGGTCTCAGGACCACTCTGATCCTCCTCCTGTTCAATTTTTTCAAACTCCTCAACCTTCTGATCCTGTTCCAGTACCTGCTCAACCTGATCATCCTCCCTCCACCCAGCCCAAAGTTTGATTCAAGAGGGGCATTTCCAAGGATCACCCCAATTCTGTGGAAGGATTATTAAGGAAAATCTCTGATCTAAAAATTCCTGATCTGTCTGTGGCTGAACTCCTTTAAATCTCTCCATCTATGGCTGAAGGGATGAGGAAATGGGTTTCTTGTTTACATGTGGAGATTGGTCCGGAAAAATTAAAGGTTTCTTTTGTTACTTTGATGGAGGACTCTGGTGGAACAGATCCCACTTCAGATGCCAACTTGTATTACTGTCCTCTTGGGTTCCTCTCCTGCTATCTTGGTGACTCTTATAAAATGGTTTCTCTTCTGGTGGATTCTTTTTCCCAGCTCCATTTGATTTTGGATGCCGTGGCCTGCAAACTCAAACTCAGCCCAAGGGTCAGCTTTAACTCTGCTTTGTATGTTATAGGGAATCAGTCATTCAAATTAGTTGGTATGACTCAGGATGTTGCAGTTTGGATTGGAAAAAATATTGTTGGCACCTGTCATTTCTGGATTACTTGTTTGGATGGACCTATGATCTTGGGGAGACCTTTCATAATGAATTTTGGTGCAACCCTAATGTTTTCTGATCAATTTGGGGAGAGAATACTTCTCCCTGATGCTGATGGCAGGAAGATTGAATTCCCCCTTTGCCCCTTGGATTCTGGTTGTTGGGAACAAGATTTTCCTTTTCATCCTCCTAAATCTGTTCTGAAAGGGAAACAGAAGGACACCTCTTTTTCCTCTCATTCTCATTTTTTATTTAATTAGTTGGTCCTACTAATAGTTTTAGTTCTTCCCAGCCTCAGAATTCAACTCAATGATCAACTTCTGTCTCAGAGGCATATTTTTCCTCTTGCTCATCATTTCCTTCTCATCCAAATAAGATTAAAAATCAAAAACATGAAAAATACAAAAATCCTAAAAATATTTCTTCTCTCTCTGGATTTGTTTTCTCTTCTTTTCCTTGTTATTTTCAGCCTGATCATTCTTCTCATATTCCGGTTTTGAATCTCCACAATGATTCTAAACTAGATCCCAATCTTGATTCTCTTCTTGGTGGTTTTGGTATGAAGGAGTATGGCCTTAGGTGGAGGCAATTTGGGGTAGAAGTAAGTTCTCCAAATTTGGCACCATCAGGAGCTCCTACTACTGTCATTTTCAAAACCCTACCCTGTGCCACACATGTGAGCAATGTGTCATCTTTTGGATCCTCTTTTATGGAAAATGCACCTTTTGAGGACGTTGCGGAACATCAAGCTTGGAAGATGTTGGAACTTGGTCTCAGCTTTCATAGTCAGGTCTTGCTGGTCAATGCTTGGAGGAAGCAAGGATTTCTTTCTTTTGCCACTAAGTATAAGCCAGTTGCAAAAAAGGTTCAACCAGTCAACCAACCAATGCTTCTCAACCTCAATCCTCCTCTTATGCGTCCTCCTCTATCTTGTGATCCTTACTGTGGTTTATCTCAATCTCTCACAGGTCCCTTTGTTCCTTGTGGTTGTATTACTGAAGAACGTCTGAAGGTGGTCAAATTTGGTCCAGATGGATGGCTTCTTCCTGATGACTTAAATTTGATCAAAAAATTTTTAGCCTTTAGATAAAAATCTATTGCTTTCTGTGAAGAAGAGAGAGGTCTCTTGAAAGAATCATATGGCCTACCTTATATCATTCCAGTAGTAGAACATGATCCCAGGCAAAAGAAAAAGATCCCTATCCCTGCTGCTAAGTTTGAAAAATTCATCAAGTTGGTCCGCAAACAAGTCCATAACAGTTTATACAAGTCTGGGAGAGCTTGCTATGGTCTAGGTGATATTATGGGTGGCTATGACAAACAATCCTTACATCCAATTTCTTGTCCCCTCACTACTTTTGATACTCCTCTTGGTTGATTCCAACTTAATCATTTTCCCCACGGTTCCACCAATTTGGTTTCAGTCTATCAGGCTCAGATGGTTTGGATCCTCCAGGATGAAATACCTGATCATGCTGGTATATTTATTGACAATGGCGGAATTAAAGGTCCAGTTTCTGCCTATAACAATGAGCTCTTACCTTGGCACCCAGGAATCTGTTGATTTATCTGGGAATATGCAACCACTTTGGAAAGGATCTTGTTTCAAATCAAGGAGTCTGGTCTCACTGTCTCTGGATCCAAATTGGCTGCCTGTGTCCCTGCTCTGGAAATTTTTGGTCATGTGGTTTGCAAGGAAGGAAGAAGAATGGCCCCATCCAAAGTCAATAAAATCCTCTCTTGGCCCACTCCAATCAATCCCACTGAAGTTAGAGGTTTCTTAGGTTTTTTCATTTATGTTTGGATCTTCATCCCTTCTCTATCCAAAATCTGAATTCCCTTGCATTACTTAACCAGGAAGGAAGCTGAATGGCTTTGGACCCAAGCTTGTGAACAATCATTTCAGAAGATTAAAACAATTGTTTGGAAAGACATTTTCTTGAAGAAGGTCACTTATGGACCTGGATCTGGCAAGATCAAGCTGGCTGTTGATTTGACTTATCAATTTTTTGGGGCTGTCCTTACCCAGGAAGACAAAAATGGTTTGGATTTTCCTGCTCTGTATGAATCTCTTCTCTTTTTAGATGTGGAATCCAAGTACTCCCAGCCAAAACTGGAACTTTTTTGTGTGGCCCAAATGCTTAAGAAGCTCCAAACTATTCTCTGGGGTCAACATCTTGAGTTAAACGTTTAAGCACAATCCATCATTGAAATGATCAATGCCCCCAGCCTTCCAAATGCTCCAATGACTTGTTGGGTGACTTTTATTCAGTTTTTCTCTTTTGATATTGTTCATAGGCCTGGAAAGTCTTTCACCATTCCTGAAATTTTATCTCAAAGTCCTCTTGGAGATGAAGAATTGGATATTGGAGTGGATTGTGACAAGGAGGAACCTTTTATTCAACCTGTCTTCAGCTTTTCTTCTCAAATTTATTTTGGCTTCCAGAAAGGGTTCTGGATTGAACTAGAGCAGTACCTTTCCACTCTCCAAAGACCTCCTGATCTCTCAGCTAAAGATTTTCAATCACTCAAAAGAAATTCCTCCAACTTCTTTGTACAAGTTACTAGGCTTATGAAAAGAGGGAATCCTTATTCTCTTATTGTTGTTACTATCCTTTCTAAACAATATTTGATCTTGAAAAGTCTCCATGAAGTAATTTTTCATTGTGGAGAAACGGAAACTTATCAAAAAACATCCAAACAATTCTGGTGGCCATCTTTGAATATATCTGTCTCTCAATGGTGCAAGTTGTGAGGTCTGTCAGAAACCTGATCTTAGGTTCCCGGCTGAAATTTTCTATCCAACTGGGGAGTCCACTGTCTTTGGAAGGATTGCTATGGATGTGGTTCACATTAAGGCTGGTGGAGCTAAGTACCTCATTGTGGCTAGAGATGATTTTTCTGGATGGGTTGAAGAAAAATTCCTTAAGAACCTCAGTTCTGAATGAGTAGCAGCTTTTCTCTATGAGACTTGGAAAATGCGCTATGGCTTGGCCCAATCTTATTTGACTGATGGTGGCTCTGAGTTTGGTGGCAAACTGGCCAAAATGATCCAATTGCTTCCTGGTCAACATAGGGTGACCACTCCTTATTATCCTGAAGGCCAAGGCATGTTGGAAGGAGGCCATGCTCCTTTGGAGGCTGCTCTTGTCAAACTGGCTGGTGAAAGTGGGAGGAATTGTTGCAAATTTCTTCCTCTGGTCCTTTTCTCTGATTTGATTTCAACTAAACAAAACACTGGCTACTCACCCTAAAAAACTATCTTTGCTCAAAGGGATGTCCTTCCTCTGGATCTGGAAATGGAATCTTTCTTAGGTATTTCTTGGGAAAAGGTTTCTTCTACCACTGATCTATTAGTTGCCCAATCTAAGCAACTAGAGAAGGGTGAGGATGTTTGCAGTGAAGCTTATCAGAAGATGATGGAATCCAGAGAAAAATTGGTTCAGTATTGGGAAGATAAACATTCAAAGCAGATCAGGGACCCTTTGAATCCTGGTGATCTTGTTTTAGCTTATAATCAATCCTTGGAAACTCAGTGGGGAAAGCTGTTCTCTAACCGCTGGAATGGTCCTTATTGGGTGGTCAGCCAAGGCAGAGGTGGATTGTATTTTTTGGAGGAACTGGATCGTACTCAGATGGCCAGGAGTTTCTGTCAGCCATGAGACAGTTAGACTTGTCCAAATGTCTGGAAACTCATATGTCCTGCTGGTATAGTGGCTAAGTACTAGGCTCACTTCCCAGTATCTGATACCAAGGTCAATGTTGAGTAGTTTTATAATTATATATTAAATCTTAATAATATTTTATAATGTTTTATAAGTATGTTTTTATGAGTATGGATTATGGAATTAAAACCTTGATAATTTATATTATCAAGAAGGGGACCCAATATAACTTTAAATTAAGTTATGAAGACTCAGATGAGTCCCAATTATTGATATAGAAGTTCCCAAAGTGTTTCCTCTCTTTGGGAAGGAGTTACAGTAATTATATTAACCCATACTCTCTATACTGTATAAATTAATTACATATTTAATATTATCCCTTTTGGGATACATTAATACCTCAATATACTAATCTGAGCCTTGAGTGCTTCCACTCAGAAGGCTCAGGGTTCATTTGGGAGCCATGTTAATCATATTAACCCATACTCTCCACTCTGTACAATTAAATAGCATAATTTTTACCTTATCCCTCTTTGGGATGTAATTATAAGTAATACTCCCTTTGTAAACTTAATAAACCTTACTGAGCCTTGAGAGCGTTCAATCAGAGGCTTTAGAACTTAATTGTAAGCTATGAACCTTCTAGTAGCACTACCAAGAGTATATACCCCTTATAGGTATAGTATAATTATAAATTCATCACTTATTTAATACTATCCCCTTTTGGATGTAATAATGCTTTAATATACTTCACTGAGCCTTGAGTGCGTCCACTCAGAGGGCTCAGAGTTCATCTGTAGGCTGTAAACCTTTTAATAAACATTGCAAAGAGTATACATACTCTATGTGTATAGTATGAGCCAAGATACTTATAATTAAAATTAAATTATTTGCCAAGGTATTAAGCTACATTAAATAAATATAAATAATCATTATGATGGATTCTAAGGCTTCTATACCGTCCATCTGAGTGGTTTATAAGTCCTAAGACCCAGTAAGTAACCTTTTAGTAGGTAAAATGAAAACTTTACCTTGAAAATCCTTCCCAATGAGTACTAGTTCTTCATTACCCATTGGGAATGATGTAATGATGTCTTGGGCCTTTGAGGACGAAACCAAGGAGAGCCTGACACTCCCCTGGTGATTACTAGAGTCCCCTGAGGGCTCCTGTTACCTTAAAAGATCAGGGTCTTTACCCTATAGCCCTTTCATCATCCATTATTATATTATTATTTGAACAAGAATACAAGCAAGAGTTAACAAGCCCATTAACCTTAATCTCAAGAAGAAGATTGACTGGGGCTATAAACTTTGGTATTAAATTCAATCAATAGCCTATTTGGCAACACCAATTTCAAAGTGGAAGGTCTCACTTGGATAAGTAACCCCTGTGTGTTACTCTTTAAAGGGTGTGAGCTTATTTATAAGCAAAGCTCCTTTTGGTCTTACTCCTTTAAGACTAAGGCCCCTTACCTTTTATAAAGGTTTAAGGTGTGGCTATTTACTCATAATACCTTGGTATTATTCGAGTCTGTAAGCTTTCAAAGTTGCTGTTTGGAATATATAAGTCAAAAACTAATTTAAATATTGGTTTGTCTTTATTCTTTTGCAGGTTTAACCACAGCTAGGTATAGCAATAGAGGTTAAATCCCTGACAATTGGGGGCCTCATCTGATTAAAGTACCTTTGAGATTGTTTTTTCTGCTTAAAGTACGCAATTTTGTGATATTTTGGGCAAAATTGTTTGCTGATTTATAAATTTTTTGATAAAAATCATCAGTAAATAATTTTGTAAAAAAAAACAGCAAATTTTCTAAAATTCTGGTATTTTTGCTTTGAGCTTTAAAGTCCTTCTGTTTTGAGTGTTTAAGCATATTTTGTGCGCATTTTTGACCAATTCTGAACAGAGTTTTTGCTAATTATTGATTTTTTTCCATCTCATATAGGAAAATTATAGAAAATAAAAAAAAAGAGGCAAAATTTTCGAAAATTGCTTTTAAAACAGTCAGCCCTTTTTAGACATATTGTTCCACTAAGATTAAACCATCTTAATCTGGTGTGCTTGGTTTTGACTTGGTTTTGTTTTATTTTTTTTAATATAAAAGAAAAAATTATAATAAAATTAAGAAGAAACTGTAAAAAAAAAAAAAAAAAAAAAAAAAAAAAAAAAAAAGAGAAAAACCAAGTTTTTTCTTACAGCATCATTATAAGCATTGTTGCCTATTGTCTGAGAGTGTTTATTTAGCAATCTTGCTCTCTGTAGACTCTGAGTTTGACAAAGTCACTTGCTGCGTAATTCCAGCTATCCAAGGGTAGCTCCGCGTAATTTTGCGCCGGGCAGAGAACGGCTGAACCAATCATCAATTGGTCAGTCTGTTCATTTTTTCATACGATTGGGACAGGTAGCTGACCTTCAATCAAGCAGACGGTTCCGGTGACCTACCGCCGCCTGAACAAAGGATTGACCGTCGTGACCAGTAACAGTATTGGTCAGAAAAGCGAGTTAGTGAACAATTTTTTTTTTCAACATAGTATCAGGCGTACTTAACTTATCTCTCGACACAACATAGTGTCAAGACAACTCTCCATAGCATCCTTCCTTCCATCTAACCAAGGAAGAGCCCGGAGCTTTGTGTTGGAGACTAGCTCCGTCCTGCGAAGTGAAGCGAGAGGGCCAAGTGTCGGTAGCGTCAAACCTACAGAAAGGGAGAGATCGCCTGCAACAGACATTGTGACTCACCGTGAGTCTTCCATCGTCCTTTGACTGGCGTGACAAAAATATTAAATTGATCCATTGCCTATTGCTTCTAACCGCATACGCTAATGGCAGGGAAGACCAGAAGTAAGGGGGCTCAGCTTGTGCCCCCCGACAATTTTGAACAAAGAAAAAGGCGACCTACCGCCAGGAGCAGCCAATCTGCTGACCTGCCACAGCCAAAACATGATAAATTATCTGGAGGCTGTGGCGGCCAGCAACCCACAGAACCAGGCAACGTTCCTGACCCAAGCCCTGGCGAGGCACAGGGCTTTGATCAAGATATTGGGGAGGGAAAGGCTCATGAAAGAGACAGAAAGTTGGGACCCAACCCAGATCAAGAAGCCAGTGGCTCCCAAACCAAAGGCAAAGAAGAAACTGCCAGAGGGGATAACCCCACAACCAGTAGCCTCTGGTTCCCAGGGTCCTTTGAGGAACAGAGAACCCTCTCCTCCTCACAACCAGGGAGGAAGGATGAGGAAAAGAAGAGATCACAGGAATGTGATTTATGGAGAGATGATGAGGATGGCGAGATCTCTCCAAGGGGGGTTTCAATATTTAGAGGAGGAAAGAGCCAAGAGGGCAAAGAGGGGTTAAGATTATCCCTTGAATCAGAAATTTTGTTAGATAAATTTCGTGATATTGTATTCAATGAGACCCTTCACATCAAGAAGGCAGTAGTACACACAAACCAATATTGTTTTGAAGGCTTTGCAGCCATGGACAAGAAGTACAGTTGTATAGTATCTGATAACATTGCCCTTAAATCTATTTTAGAGAATTCTGCAAGAGATATAGAAGATTTAACTAATAAGACCATTGAACTTGACCTGAGCAAGGTCCAGAATAGTGATTTAAGCAATTTGGATGACAAAGTGACAAGTATTAGTGAATCATTGAAAGATTCTGCAGAGGAATCTGTAGCAGTGAGGAAGGAGGTCCATTCATTGACATCCATGGTGTTACAAATAAGTCACTCCTTGGAGCTGCTGGAACACAAGTTTGATAAAAATATGAATTCTGTCAGAGAAGAGATATTGAAATATCAGGTTGTGTCAGAACAAGGTTTAGAAAGTTTAAGTGCAAGGATTGATAAGGTACAGAAACAATTAGAGCACAAACATGACAGGCTTGCCAGTAGATTTCTCTCCTTGTCCCCAAGCAACCACATTCATGCCATAGAGACCAAAAACCATGACAGATGTCATAGGATGGATAGGAAGATGGCAGAAGATATTGATCCAGTGCAAGATTCTAGTAAGAATGAAGTGTTCAAACAGATACTGCAGGGATTGCCCAAGATAAGTGAATGGCCTGATTTCTCTGGAGAAGGTGAATATGACCACACTGAATTCATTTCATGCATTGATACATTGAAAGAGGACACAGGATTACCTGATACTTTGATCACTAGCAGGTTGAGTATCTTGTTTAAAGGTATAGCCTCAGACTGGTATAGAGACAGAAGGAATTCAGTATGTGTGCAAGACTGGGAATTTTGGAAAAAAGAAATAAGTTCAAAATATGGTACAGCAAATTGGAAGAGGAAGTGTTTAAATGCTTTTAACAAAGACAGATTCCTGCCAGGTGTTACACCACCAGCAACATGGGTAACCAGACAGAGGAAGAGGCTTAGAGCCTGTGATCCATACCTGGATCAAGATAGTATTAATTTCAAGTTACTATCCTTGATGGATGGTGAAGTTTCATTTGCAGTAAAAACTAGTATGAAAACTACGGATGATTGCTCAAACTTGATTAATATACTGGAAGACATAGTAGAAGACACATCTCTAGGTAGGAGGAAATCATATCCTCCCAAAGAAGTTCCTATGGAGAAATCCAAAGGCAAAGCTCAGCCAAAACTGAACCTGCAGGGCACAGAAGTCTCTTGTTATACATGTGGGAAGGCAGGACATACTTCTAGGACTTGTCCTCAGAAGGCAAGCAAAGTGAATAACATAGAAACTTACAAAGAAGAACAAGTGGAGATTGCTTATGATTCTTGTGATGACCATAGTGAGGAGGATGATAACCACTTAATCATAGGATGCATAAATTCCATAGACTCAGCAAATGACTTGGTACAAATGTCATTCTGCGGGAAGCCTTGTAAGGTGCTTCTGGATTCAGGTGCTTTTAAGTCCATAGTAGGAAGGGGATACCTGGAGAAGTTCTATCCCCAATGGAAAGAGCACTTATTAGACTCACCCAAGTTAAATTTACAAAGCTGTTCTGGTGCACTGGAACCTTTAGAAATGGTAAAGATCATGTTGTTCCTGAAAGATTTGGCTCTGGTGATCAAGTTTGTAATAATTGATAATACAATGGTTGAATACTTCATCATTGGAAGTGACTATATGAAAAAGTATTGTTTTAGTTTATTCCATGAGCAAAGTTCTTCATCCTTTACCATTGGAAAAAGTGAAAGGTTTTACTTCAATAATTTTGGCGTGGATATGGTGAATAATGTTTCAGAAGAAGATTTTGGCCAAGAGCTCTTTAGAGACTCAACCATCAGTTCTTCCTTGAAATCAGAGGAAAAGGAGGAACTGTTTTCCTTTTTGTTTAGGCACCAAGCAGCTTTTGCAACAGTAGATCAGCCTTTTGGGTCAATCAGGGGTCATGAGGTCAAGATTACTTTAACAATAGACAGGCCATATCCCCCAGCTTTGAGGAAACATCCTTTCCCTGCTAGCCCTAGGAGCAAGGAGGCATTGAAAGAGCATATAGATACATTATTGAGGTTGAATGTGATCAGAAAAGTAGGAGCTAATGAGGATGTGGACATCACCACACCTGTCATCATAGCTTGGCATAATGGGAAGTCAAGAATGGTTGGGGATTTTAGAGCACTGAATTCGTACACAACCCCTGATAGGTATCCTATGCCAAAGATTGTTGAATCTTTGAGCAAATTGCACAAGGCTAAGTATATTTCTTGTATGGATGTTCTGAAAGGTTTTCAACAGAATGTTGTAGACCATGACAGCAGGAAATTCCTGAGGATAGTATGCCACCTGGGAGTGTTTGAGTATTTGAGAATGCCTTTTGGTATCAAGAATGCCCCATCCCATTTTCAGAGGATGATGGACTCAGAATTTCATGAGGAATTGATGCAAAACTGGTTGATAGTCTACATATATGACAAAATTGTATTTTCAGAAACATGGGATGAACATAAGGAGAGGATTTCCATTGTACTCAAGAAGGTGATCAGGATGAATATGAAAATATCTTTGACTAAGTGTTCATTTGGATTCAATGAATTGATGGCTTTGGGTCATGTTGTGAGTGGTCTGTCACTTGGGATAGATCAGGCAAGAGTGGCAGCTGTATTACTGAAGCCCACGCCTAGTAACATTAAAGAAATGCAGAGTTTTTTAGGTTTTGCAGGATATTACAGGCTACATATTAGGGATTTTGGAATGATAGCTTCTAGCCTGTATAGGATATGCAGTCCAAAGTTTCATTTGAAATGACTAAAGAAAGGTTGAAGGCCTATGAGATACTTAAGGAAAAGTTGACAAGTGCACCCTTGCTATTTCACCCAGACCCTAAGAAACCATTCAAACTGTATGTGGATGCATGTATGGAAGGTCTTGGAGCTGCATTACAACAAGTACAGATTGTGAATGATAAACCAGTTGAGGGGCCAATTTGCTTCATAGCCAGACAATTGAAAGATAGTGAGAAGAGATATGGTGCCTCACAATTAGAATGCTTGTGCTTGGTATGGGCCTTAGAGAAATTGTATTATTATTTGGACGGTTGTCAGTTTGAAGTCATTACTGACTGTACAGCTTTGAAGTCTCTTCTGAACATGAAGACACCCAATAGACATATGTTGAGATGGCAGATTGCTATCCAGGAATGGAGAGGCTCTATGACTATAGTCCACAGAGAAGGCCTGGTACATAAGAATGCAGATGGGTTGTCACAATGGGCACTACCTAATGACATAAATAATCCTGCTTATGACCCAGAAGATACTGTAGATACATTACCTATCGTGGCCATTTCAATGAGTAGCTTAGCACAGAGTTTTTGGGATTCTGTGTATGACTCTTATTCAGGAGAAAAGAATACTTCACTACTAGTAGAGATTATGCAATCTAAGGTCAATAGACAAGACCTGATTGAAGGACTGGATGAACAATGGAGGAAGGAGCTAATTGATGGCAGGCTAGTCCTTTTAGATGGGTTATTATATCATAAGTCAGCCCACTGCTGTTCAGTAGTATTGGTGAAGGATGAGCACATACAGTTGTTGATGAATGAATGCCATTATAATATCTGTTCAGGACATTTGTCTAAGGAGAGGACAACAGATAGGATAAAAATGATAGCTTGGTGGCCTTGTTGGAGAAACACTGTCTCAGACTACTGTGATTTTTGTGAGAGATTCCAGAAAGCTAAAAGATCCACAGGAAAGAAATATGGTTTGCTTCAGTCAATAGAAGAACCTAAGGATAGATGGTCCACTATCAATATGGACTTTGTATCTGGATTACCACCGGGAGGAAAGGATAATCACAATTTTGTACTGGTAATAGTTGATAGGTTCTCCAAGAGAGCTAGGTTCCTGCCATGCTATAAGGATAGCTCTGCCATGGATGTAGCCTTATTGTTTTGGAATAGTATTGTGAGTGATGTAGGTTGCCCACAAAACATAATTAGTGATAGAGACCCTAAGTTTACTTCTGAATTTTGGAGGAGTTTGTTTGATTTGTTAGGAACCAAATTATATTTCTCCACAGCCTATCACCCACAGACTGATGGACTGGCAGAAAGAATGATACAGACTTTGGAAGACATGATAAGAAGGTATTGTGCCTATGGGATTGATTTCAAAGACAATGATGGTTATACTCATGATTGGGTATCATTGTTACCTGCCTTAGATTTTGCCTACAACTCCAGTAAGCATTCCACCACTAACATGTCACCTTTTGAATTATAAAGAGGTTGGATCCCGCGCATGCCCAAGGATATGCTCCTCAGCAACAGTATTGTACTGCATCCCACTGCAGATTGCTTTAGAGATATGATGGTTAAGGCCAAAAATTTTGCTGGCAAATGTGTGAAAGAAGCAGTAGAGTACAACAAGGCTAGATGGGATAGAACACACAAGGATCATGACATCAAAGTTGGAGACATGGTCTTAGTTTCAACAGTGAATTTTTCTAATATAGCAGGGCATAGAAAACTCAAAGACTCATTTGTTGGGCCATTTGTGGTAAAAGCCTTACATGGTAAGAATGCAGTAGAGGTGATTCTGAGCAAGGAGTTTGACAGGAAACATCCAACTTTCCCAATCAGTTTAGTTAAGAAGTTCATAGAACCCACTTCAAAGTTCCCACTAAGGAAGGTACCTGTGGTTGTGGTCCCACCTCTACAGGATGTTGAAGATGGACTACCTCACAAGATATTGAACCATAAGATTATTAGAAAGGACAGTAACGATGTAAGAGTTTATCTAGTCAGGTTTAAGAATAAATTAGCTGATAGTGACTTATGGTTGGAAGCTAAAGAAATTAAAAACTCTGATATTGTATTGAGGAGATATAGAGCCTCTAAGAGAGCTAAAAATTCCTCTGAAGAGTAATTTTCTTTTGGTGGTAGGGAGTTTCAGCCATGAGACAGTTAGACTTGTCCAAATGTCTGGAAACTCATATGTCCTGCTGGTATAGTGGCTAAGTACTAGGCTCACTTCCCAGTATCTGATACCAAGGTCAATGTTGAGTAGTTTTATAATCATATATTAAATCTTAATAATATTTTATAATGTTTTATAAGTATGTTTTTATGAGTATGGATTATGGAATTAAAACCTTGATAATTTATATTATCAAGAAGGGGACCCAATATAACTTTAAATTAAGTTATGAGGACTAAGATGCGTCCCAATTATTGATATAGAAGTTCCCAAAGTGTTTCCTCTCTTTGGGAAGGAGTTACAGTAATTATATTAACCCATACTCTCTATACTGTATAAATTAATTACATATTTAATATTATCCCTTTTGGGATACATTAATACCTCAATATACTAATCTGAGCCTTGAGTGCGTCCACTCAGAAGGCTCAGGGTTCATTTGGGAGCCATGGTAATCATATTAACCCATACTCTCCACTCTGTACAATTAAATTGCATAATTTTTACCTTATCCCTCTTTGGGATGTAATTATAAGTAATACTCCCTCTGTACACTTAATAAACCTTACTGAGCCTTGAGAGCGTTCACTCAGAGGCTTTAGAACTTAATTGTAAGCTATGAACCTTCTAGTAGCACTGCCAAGAGTATATACCCCTTATAGGTATAGTATAATTATAAATTCATTACTTATTTAAAACTATCCCCTTTTGGATGTAATAATGCTTTAATATACTTCACTGAGCCTTGAGTGCGTCCACTCAGAGGGCTCAGAGTTCATCTGTAGGCTGTAAAACTTTTAATAATCATTGCAAAGAGTATACATACTCTATGTGTATAGTATGAGCCAAGATACTTATAATTAAAATTAAATTATTTTCCAAGTTATTAAGCTACATTAAATAAATATAAATAATTATTATGATGGATTCTAAGGCTTCTATACCGTCCATCTGAGTGGTGTATAAGTCCTAAGACCCAGTAAGTAACCTTTTAGTAGGTAAAATGAAAACTTTACCTTGAAAATCCTTCCCAATGAGTACTAGTTCTTCATTACCCATTGGGAATGATGTAATGATGTCTTGGGCCTTTGAGGACAAAACCAAGGAGAGCCTGACACTCCCCTGGTGATTACTAGAGTCCCCTGAGGGCTCCTGTTACCTTAAAAGAGCAGGGTCTTTACCCTATAGCCCTTTCATCATCCATTATTATATTATTATTTGAACAAGAATACAAGCAAGAGTTAACAAGCCCATTAACCTTAATCTCAAGAAGAAGATTGACTGGGGCTATAAACTTTGGTATTAAATTCAATCAATAACCTATTTGGCAACACCAATTTCAAAGTGGAAGGTCTCACTTGGATAAGTAACCCCTGTGTTTTGCTCTTTAAAGGGTGTGAGCTTATTTATAAGCAAAGCTCCTTTTGGTCTTACTCCTTTAAGACTAAGGCCCCTTACCTTTTATAAAGGTTTAAGTTGTGGCTATTTACTCATAATACCTTGGTATTATTTGATTCTGTAAGCTTTTAAAGTTGCTGTTTGGAATATATAAGTCAAAAACTAATTTAAATATTGGTTTGTCTTTATTCTTTTGCAGGTTTAACCACAGCTAGGTATAGCAATAGAGGTTAAATCCCTGACAGGTTCTCTGATGATCAAGTCATGAAATTTCATTTTTGTGGGGGAAAACTAGATCAAAATTAAGTCCTCCCAATTGTGCGCCACCAGGGTCATCTGCTGCATATTTGTTGTAAACCTCTACTGTATGCCACATATGTGAGCTCCTGAGACACCTCCTTTGTTTATCTCCATCACTTCTAGGAATTTTCTTTGGATGGATCAAGATATTCTTTTCCAATCATCCTCAAGATCAAATGGCCATTCTTTGGTTCCAATCATCTTTCTTTCCTTTTTATATATGTAATCAAACTCAGATGCAGACTAGGGACAGTATGTAAGCTGGGGAAAGATGTGGTGACCAAATCTGGACATCTCACAACCACTGTGGAAAATTGAAAAGTAAAAAAAAAAAAAACCCCATCCTTATCCTGGGTATATCTATTATTTCCCATGGATCCATTGATCCTTAGTATTTGCCCCTCTGTGGCCTGATCCTTATTGCCAACCAATAGCCTTTCTGGTTGAAGAGAATTCTGTCTGTTTGAATTCTTGAGTGTGTCAAACCACTCTTTTATCCCTTTCTCTGACCATACGTGTCTTGATCCTTCCTTGATCATATTTCTGGAGCCAATCACATTTGATTGAAGAGGTTTTATTAAGCTTAAAATTTGGAGTGTTATACCTCCTTTTATTTTTTTTCAAAGTTGAATTCTGCCAGCCTACTCTTGAGTTCCTTGAGAAGTTTTGAGGTTATCCCTTTTCAAATCAGTTACTGTTTGCTTTTAGAGCTTCTCAAAAAATTTTTCTTTGTCTTGTACCGCCACCCTCAGTTATCTGGTACCCTTCAAGCGTTTGATTGCAGAGAGTTGTGCAGGTTCATTGAGAACCTGGAGGTTGGTTGGGGTTTGAGTTGATCATCCCCAATCTTCTGCTGAAAACCAGAGTTATTAGCTTGTGGGTGTTTTTTACATACAACAGTTTTGATCTTTTGAACTTTAAAGAAACTTTAACTTCTTCTTTTCAAATATCTCCCACATAATCTTGACACAGATAGTGCTGTTCCATTGCTACCGACTGTTATCAAACTTTCTATTTCACAACTTGATTTCTCACTTAAAAATCTCTGGAACTTGATCTTGGTTACATTTTAATATTTTTGTAACACTCAGGAGGGCAACCTAAGCAGCTCCTTTCCCCTCCACAGAACTGCCACGGCCTAGCACCGTTTGGAGTCTTACAACATCCTCTCCCATCTGTTGATTGAAGCCTTTGACAACCAGCCTAGAGCTTTGTTCAAAAATATTACCAGCCTCATCCAGTTTATTGGTGAGTACCCACCGCATGCCCAGTAATTTCATGCCAGGATGTGGTTTAACAGGTTCCCAGAGGCCTAGCTTGTTGAACTTGTACACTTTTTAAGTCGCTGATGCTAACCACTCTTTACCAAATTCACCCCCTGGTGCTTCAGGTAGCAATTGGGGTAGGTGATGGTCGGTCTTGACCGGCATCTATTGGATAAATTCTTGCTCTGCTTGTGCTATCTCATTGGTTTTCTCTTGGCCAAGGTGAAGTTTCAGTTGATTCAGGATGAATTCAACACTTGCCTTGTCAGGTTCAGATTTAACTGGAAGATGTTGAAAATTGGCAAAAACAGCAGATGATGAATGGATGACTCATTTCTCTGCTTGAAACCAAAATAGCCATCCCGCCCCTGCCACTGGATACGCAAATAAAGGGCAATGCTTCCAGCGGTCATCTAACTTGGTCTGTTGTTGTTCTTTTGTTACGTGGACTATAACTCTGGCGCCAAATGGGAAGATTGAATTTTGGTTGCAATCTACCCCAAACAGTGCCTTCAAAGGTGGAATACCATAAGTCCTTGAGTTGAGGATCCAATTTTGGATGCACCTGGCTGTATGGTAAGTGTAACTCCAGTATTGATTAGCCATCTTGCTCTTGTTCAGCATTGTGCGTGCCATATCCCCAATTGTCCTGTTAACTCTCTCCGCTTCCCCATTTTGTTCTGGTTGGAAAGGTGGAACAGCAGCTAGCCGTATGCCTAATGGTCCCAGTCTGGTTCTGATTGTCCCTGTATACTCTGCGGCATTGTCAGAAAAAATGTGAGTTGGTACAGTACCAGCGGCATTGCAGAGGTGCTCTATCCAACTCAGTATCTTTTGTGGAACCTCACTCCTGGACTGTAGGGCTGACCTAAAGTTATACATTGTTGAGCTATCATGGAACGTCAACCAAAACGTGGCTCCGTTCAGATCCTTTTCAAACTGCTCAATGATATCCGTGGCACACATTTGGAGTGGTTTAAGGGGCGGTATCCCAGATTCAGCTCCTAGCAAAATGCGGTCAATGAACTTCAATAGTGTGCAATGCTCACAGAAATAAGACTTCCAGGTCCCTTGGGGTTGTTTCTCAAAGTGGGATTCAAGGAACAACTTGACTATAGGTTCAGAGGCGTGACCCAGTTCCAGATGCCATACATAAGGGTCTAGGAAGGTTCTCTGGATGATGGATTTGCTTTGTAGTTGTTCATTTCAGATCAATGGTATAGTCCAGCAAAAGTTATGAAAAACAGTAGGAAACCTCTGCCCGTTGGGGCTGGTGATCAAAAGATTGGTACCTTTGTGGGAAAAAGTCCAGCCATTATGTAAAAGTCTACCAGTCAATAGAATGGCACCCTTCACTCTGTCGCAAAAGTACACATCATTCACTTGCAGTATCCCCACTTCCGTTTGAATTTTCAGTCTACCAATGTATCACACAATAGCAGAGTTGGCAGGCACAGCTATTGTCAGGTTTATTGGGTTTTTCAGCTCCCTAGTCATTTTGAAGAACTTGGACTTGCCACTTACGTGTGCAGTTGAGCCCAAGTCAATGAGAATCTATCCTTTGGAAATTGCCTCAACATCCAACTGCTGGATCTGGCCTCCCATTGGTGCAAAACAGGGAGGGTGTGACGGTGGTACATATCTTGAACCTCTGTCTGCATGGTTGCCTGGTGGAGGGGGAATGACAGCCATGCAGACGTGATCCCAGAAATTTTCACAGTCCGCATACCAATGACCTGATTTCCCACAATAGTGGAAAGAGCATCCAAATTTGCAAAGAAGTGTATTGTTTGGTAGCTTTCCTTTGAACTGGGATGCCTTGTTGATAGAGAGATTGGTCTTGTTTCTTGGGCAACTTTCAGCATTGGGTGTGACCTGGTGTGCGGGTGGCATGTACTTGTTATTTGATTGATGTTTGATGGCCTGGACTGACATCTCAAAATCAGATGGCAAGGTACCAGTTGGTAGCGCTGTGTTTGTCTGTAGCTTATTGGAACAGGTTTATATGACAATGGACACTTCTGTGAATGTTGGTGGGGTGATGGAATTTTCTAAGCTCTGACTGACAGCATAGTCCAAATTCTGGTGGTCAACACTGCTGGGTGGAGCCACGCTCACCTGGATGATGAGGCCATACAGTTTGTCTCGCAACATGTCAACACGGTTGAGATCTGCAATTATTTTGTGCCAACCTGCTATCCAGACATTGTTGGAACCTGATTTTTCATTTATTGCCTTGATAAATCAATCAATAATGGCCAGTTTATGTCAATGATTGGTCTTACTAAAATTCTTTTTCAGTAGCTCAATCAGTGACTGCGCATCCTCAGTCCCCAAACCTTTGACTATGCTCAACACTGTGTTAGTGATTGTGTTTCTGACAAAGATTGTGATGGATTCTCTGTGATCCCGGGTCAAGTGGTTAAAAGCAGACAGATCACTCAGGAAGCTAGTATCTCTACAGAGGGCTTGTTGCAGGGTCCAATCAATAGCACTTTCCCATTGTGAGTTATTTGACCCATCAAAGGATAGTATGGTGTAAGACTCCAAAAAGTGCTAGGCAGTGGCAGTTCAGTGGAGGGGAAAGGTGCTGTTTAGGCTTCCCTCCTGATTGTTACAAAAATATTTAAATTTAACCATGATCAAGGTCCAGAACTGTTTAAGTGAGAAATCAAGTTGTAAAGGATAAAGTTTGATAATAGTTGGTAGCAATGGAACAGAACTATCTGAGGCAAGATTATGTGGGAGATATTTGAACAAAAGAAGTTCAAGTTTGTTTGAATTTTAAAAGAACAAAGCTGTTGGATGTAAAAAATTCACACAAGCTGATAACTCTGGTTGTCAGCAGAAGATTGGGGATGATCAACTCAAACCCCCAACAACCTCCAGGTTCTCAATGAACCTGCCCAACTCTCTGCAATCAAGCGCTTGAAGGGTACCAGATAACTGAGGGTGGCCATACAAGACAAAGCACAATGTTTGGAGAAGCTCTAAAAGCAAACAGTAACTGATTGGAACAGGGATAACCTCAACACTTCTCAAGGAACTCAAGAGTAGGCTGGCAGAATGCAACTTTGAAAAAAATAAAAGGAGGTATAACACTCCAGGTTTTAAGCTTAATAAAACCTCTTCAATGAAACGTGATTGGCTCCAGAAAGATGATCAAGGAAGGATCAAGACAAGTATGGTCAGAGAAAGGGATCAAAGAGTGGTGTAACACACTCAAGAATTCCAACAGACAGAATTCTCTTCAACCAGCAAGGCTATTGGTTGGTGATAAGGATCAGGCCACAGAGGGGCAAAGACTAAGGATCAATGGATCAAGGGGGAAATCATAGATATACCCGGCATAAGGATGAGGATCAATTTCTGATAATAACTGGGGGGCATACGCACACACTCCCATGGATGTTTTTGGAAAAAGGTAGGGGAGAGCCCCTTCTTTTATAGGCCATGGGTCCCTGTAGGCTATTTACAAGAGATGACACAGATAGAGCGGAAAAAAACAACAATTGGAAAAAAAGTTTTTTTTTTCCCAGGATCATGATGGAGGAACCAAAGATGCAATCAGATGGATGAGAAGCATGAGATGATGATGGAAGAGGATGGTGAGAGCAGTTGGTGCGGGATGGGAGATGACAGACAGCACCTTGGATGAGTGAGTCTGACCATGCGCGGATGAATGGTGAGAAAGGATTGAGGGGGTTGAGATTGATTGGAGACAATTGCACCCAACGGAGCGACGGTGGGAGATCAGGTGGATGATTGAGTTGACCAATCAATCAACAGATGGATGAAGGTGGGAGAGTTTACCAATCAGTTGACGGATGGTTAGCAATGAAAGGACCGGGCGCAAGCGTGAGATGAGCAATGTGCAAGGATGATTGCATGACCAAAGCCAAAGGAGGTGAGGACAAATTGGTTGGTTGGTTGGATCAAGGGAAGTGAAGGAGGATGGAGTGGAGATTGGTTGTGGGAACAACCAATTGGGTTGGGTGATGTGGGAGGTGGATGATGATGAGCATTGAATGAAGCAAGCAAAGTTGCTTGCAACCGGTCCTTGGCCCAAAAGGGAAGGAGTACCATCAGAGAGGGGGGATTTGAACACACAGCCTGGGGGCTTGAGCACCCCATGGGCTGTCCTAGACCACTAGGAGAGTAGAGAGTTGGAAGGCTAGGAAGTGAAGAAGGGCATTGTTCTGGATTTTTTTTTTTGATTTAAGGATGGGGAAGAAAGGTGTAATTTTTTTTTAAAAAAATTTTGGCCTTTGCCGGTGCAGTGTCCAGGTTTGGTCACCACAACAGCTTTCTTTGGGTTCATGGTGTTGTGGACCGCCACCGGATCTTCAAAGAATTTCTTTGTGATGGGATCAAGATTGTTTGGTCCACCATTCTCTGTGGTAAAATGAGGTGGTTGTACCCTCTCTGATTGCTCCACGTGCGCCTGTAAGTTGTTGATCACTTCAAGGAGTGATTTGATGGATGGAACACTCATGTTGTTGTTCTGGTCTGGAACAAATCTCCTGTCTCTTGCGGAGTATAGGGATGATTCCTCTGAATTAGGGTGTTGTCTGATTGTGTCTGACTCGTCACTGTCCTCAAGAAGATCTTGGAAAAATTCCATCCACCTACCGGTGGACTAACAAAAGTAAGCCTACCGGCGGTTGACTCAGGTTGGTCCAAAGTCACCTTCAGCAGCAAAAATGGTTGGCGGTTAGCCGGCTTTTAACCTGTTATGTTTTATATGTGAAACAATCTGCCCAGATTGCCAATGCCACAATATTAGCTTCACCCGCTGCCAAAGTTGGACTCAAACTCTGATCATCAATTACTAACCTGCCCAGATTGCCAATGCCACAATATTAGCTTCACCCGCTGCCGAAGTTGGACTCAAACTCTGATGAGGAAAAGTCTCTTCGGATCAGCGGGTGATGGTAGATTATATACATGAGGATTTTGGTTTAGTAGCATAATCCATGATTTATGTTTATAATCTACTATGTGTGACTAGTTGTGGGTATGGTTTTATACAATTTGCAAAACGTATAACCATATATGTTTACAGTAAGGATGCCTAGCCGAGTGGACCTTTCGCGTTATCTCAGATTGCCTACGACCGATTAGTCCCTTCTCCGTCTCTCTATTCCTTTATCTTTCCTTCTTTCCCGTTTCATCTCTCTCCCCTTCACTGTCTATCTCTACTAGCTCACCCTACTCCTACTCTCTCAGCTCACCCCGACATCGTACCCACTCAGGCTGCCTAACCTCCACGGCTCGAGGATCCTCTTCAATCTAATCACAATCGGCTCAACGCTCAGTGATCACGAGGAGCTAAGCGCAACTCAACTGGAGGTGCTCAGTGATCACGAGGAGCTAAGCGCAACTCAACTGGAGGTGGTTACCAACATTCAAGAATCACTACTCAGCTCTTTATCATGCCATTGACAAGCTCTCTTTAACCTAACCACAGTTATAATTTCCTTCTATTTCTAAATTGTTCAATTTCATTATCGCGTCTCTCTCATGGCTTGAAGTTTGTTCTCTATCAACCCCTTACCTGACCGCATGCAACTGACCGACTTGTCACTGATAGAGGACGCATCTGGTAACTACTGGGTTCCACTATTCTCAAGTCCACAGTAATATCAATACTTGTCTCTCATCTTGACGTGTTCTTTTCTTTTATCTTAAATCTCTTTACTTGTTACTGGTTCCATACTGCTGCAATAAAGGAGTTCTGCAATACTGAGAGACACTGGGGTCTTTGGAGAGGAACAAAGAAGACTTGAGTGGTACGGATCATGGTCCTTCGCAATGCTTGTTGGACGCTTCAGTGGTCAGACCTGTTTCAAAAGAATCGGCGGACCCGTACCCATCATCCCATCGCTGAGTATCACTGACATGATGTGCTGACGTTGAGGGAGTTACAGGGGCACGTGAGGCCCACAGGAAGATCAAACTGGAAAGTTGTCAGTACATTGACCCAGGCGACTCCAAAATGGGATGCAAACATGAGCATCTCTGAACCAGCGGTGGTTCATTCTCCTACTGCCCCACCAGCCGATCGGATATAGGACCGTAGCCAATTCCAATCATCAATTCGCTAACCTTCGTTGAAGATTTGCATTCAGATGGCGACGCGCTTCAATACGCGAGTCAACCTCGCCTCTTGCCTTATAATTTGGTTCCCGCAGTTCACCATCGCCTCGATTCGACAGGCTGCAGATGGTTTGAATCCAAGCGCCCCAACCTCAGCCAACACCATCGGTCCCGATTATTTGAGATTGTCCATTGGGGCGACAAGTCAATCTGGAGAATTGTTTTCAAAAAAACCGCGATATTCCCAACCAGCAAGCTATACGAGCGCACCTACCCCTAGTGTTGCGCTCCTGGAATTGTTTCCAACAAGCTCGCAGGATGTTCGAGGGGACTCAACTCAAGGTAATCGAGCCTCACACGTCCTTTTTGTCTTTACATCATCGATCAGCATCCGCATGTGGGGGGTTGGATGGTCAAATAATTTCATCTGTGGTGTTAATCTGTTTGATGGGTTATTTAATTATAGAAAACCAGTTACCATCAGGCGGTACAGCTTACACCAATCGTTTGAGGTCATTGTCCGATTTCCCGAACTTAGATTTAAGCCTCGGGCCAAATGGCAGCTCCCATGGACCCAACAAGGCCATCGAGGTTGCTCAAAGTGCCTCTCGTCAAACGGATGGCTTATCCCAGAAAACTCTTGATCCTGCCTCTGCCATCACCACTTCCCCGCAACTTGATGCCTTTACTCAATCGGGATCGAAACACTTGGAAGACATAATGCCGGAAGATAGCGCAAGTCGGCAGGCCATCCTTGAATACATGAGACCCTTTGAGAGTTTGCTGGGAGTAATCCACGCCCTTCCGACCAGAAACAACGGTCTTCTTGATCGAGAGTCTGAAAGTCATATTTCAAGTGCCGCTGTGATATTGCCTGATCGCCATATACGACGTCTGAATCGAATACTCGATTCCGATGGGCGTTACCTCTCCCCTTCACAATTACGCAAATCTTTTTTGAATTTGATCAAACATATCGTATACTTTCACACCCTTCTCCCTATCCGTTTGTTTCACGCAACAGGAACACCTATCTTGAATTTGAAGAGCATTATAGATTGGCTTTATAAAGAGTTTTTTGATTCGCAGAAAGCGTTTCCAATCTTGGGATTGGTCAGACAGAATCAGCCGATCAGTAACCGATACGAGTTTTCAACGAACGAAAAAAAGTTGATAGATTATTTCAGGGCTGGAGATTCGAGCACAGACTTAAATTTCATCACATTATCTATCATCGAAAGCTGCTACGTGTCTACTCACCCTAAAGAGTGGCGTCAGCTTTTGGATTACATGAGCAGCAACGGAAGTTCATTCGACGGTGAGATTTTGGAATCGCAGGCAACCATGACTGACAGGAGGCTAGAGAGACTACTTGAATCAAAGCCAGTTCCATCTCGCCCGGTGGACGGACCAAGACACGTGATTGAAGACTTTCAATGGCCCTACTCAGTAGACAGGGCAGCTCAAAATGGGGACTTTTTCACTAGTTCATTCACTAGATTCAAACGTGACTATGCCGAAATCGCAAAATATACTTTAGCATTTCGTGTTAAATTTTCGGAAAAAATGAAGAACACTTCTCGTAACCGCAGGACTCGCACTGATCGCATTAGTGGTGTTCCTGCGGTATCATTTAATGCATGCAAAGGTGAAGTCATGATCAAACCCATGAATCGATGGGGAGGGGTTTTGAGAAACGAGAGCATTCAAGGCAACATGAGTTTACTGATAGTCAGAGTGGTCCTTCATCATATGGCTCTGATGGAACATTTGCCCCCAAACCAACATCCCAACCCACCGTTGCTTGAAGAATTCTTTACTTGGCTTGAAAAAACGATTTTTGAAAGCAATCAAGATACCCTTCCTGTTTACGGGATTGTGAAAGAACGCCCGGAACCGTTCACAAGCAAGGATTTCGGAGCGGCTCAAACTTATCTTCTAAATTTTTTTAATCGTTCCCTGACGCAAACCAATCCGGTGGATGAATTGACGTTGTTGGGTTATTGGTACCAAAAATTTCACCCTCAATTTTGGAACAGTTATTGCGGAAATGAATCTGGATTTCGAGAATTGATTGTAGATTCCACGCTGAAATTTGATCGAAGGAAGCGGATTGAAAGAAAGAGAAAGAAAATGGGTAGATTGGAAAGCAAATTCAATTTTGGAAATTGTGGCGATCAGAATCAGATGTACAAGAAAAGTTAAAGTGTGTCAAAAAGTTTGTAGATATAGCAAAATAGATGAATGCCTGAAAAAAAAAATCAAGACCACTATGTCAATATTCTTTTAACACAAGAACGGATTCAGTGCTAATCAAAATAAAAATTGAAAATCACATGAATACAAGGGGAAAAAATGAACCATTTAGTGATCTTTCATTAGATCCTATGGTGTTTGAATTGGGTTGAGTTTTGGATTTATTTGGTAAAAATGAGGCCTTTGTTTCATGGTGCTTTTGGTTTGATTCAATCATCTATGTACATACAAGAAAGAAAACCTTCAACACAAAAGGGGAACTTATAGAGAATCCAGCCTACAGTGGTTTCAAATACTTTAGGTTATCTGGAAAGCCAATAATTTTAACAAATCTGTCTGCATCATTATGGCCAGAATTTATAGACTTGAGAAGTACTGGATTGAGGTATTTTACCGGCTCCAATAGTTCCCCCACAGGATTGGATGTGATTGACTGGGTAGAAAATTATATTTTTTTTCCACTTTAAGTTGTGATCAAGAAGAATGCAGTGGAGATGGAGATATGTGAATGATATAAAAATTAAAAACATGATGATCCAATCATCAAATGGTGGCCTGAAAACCCTCAATTTGATCCAAATTTTTTATAATTAAATTTTTTTGATAATTAAAACCCTCAAATAGTCTCAACATTCTTGGGAAGATGAAAAAATTTGAGTGCAGCTATTTCCACACTGGTGCAAGAATCAAAATGAGACAATGAATGCAGATGGACCCTACTTTGGGTTGTCTTGGGATACTCTTCTATACCCTCTGAAAATTTTTTGGTATACACTTATATGGGAATAGGTAGAAGCTCCTGGAAAAAGGATGCTCTGCAAGGGTTGTTTCTTTCAATAATCTCTGAAACTTTTAATTCCCTTTGAACAAACTCTGCAATGTTAAATCTTGCAAAGTGGTTAGATTATTTGATGGCTCTTTTAATCCTCCCAATTGTAGAGACTCCTGTGGGATTATATAAATAATTTAGCAAATAAGCTTTCTGGAAGTCCTTGAAGGGGAATTTAGTATTACTTCTACTCATTTAGATTATTAGTAAAAACTAAGGTGGTTTTGAATTGCCTGCCCTTATAGTACTATATTAATTCTGCAAAATAATTTATTTAAATTAATTGCTGGTTTCTTTGGGACTTAAAATAGGTATCAGATCAGAGCTAAATTAGTTATTAACTTTTATTGGTAGGACTGTTTGAAAAATGGAACAGATTTATAGGGTTATTGGTTAAAGGGAGATCAGATATGTGTGATCTTAACCAAGAAAAAAATTTTGAAGGGTTCAAAGGTTTTATCAAGGGATGGTTCAGGAGAGAACCCAAGGATGGGTTTACCCACAGGGGGCTGGGTAGAGGAAAAAAAGTTTGGTAGTTCCCTTTTTTTTGTGCTCTCTTTCTTAGTAAGTGTTAATTATTGAGTCATGGGTGGTTTTCTTTAATTTGTTGCTGAATAGTTTAGATCACAGAAGAACCCTAATTTAAAGCAATCAATGGGGCAGTTTCAATGGTTGATGACTGAGGTTATAAAATTTGTTTTTGAATTCCTTTTCTTTTTATTAATTTTTTTATTTATTGTTAAAGCAATGATCTCTGTCTTTTACTATTTGGGTAGGAACACAGATGGATGGGTGGTGAATGGGCAATAAGATAGGTGGGGGACTATGGATTGATAAAACCTGGAAAGGGCAGAGAGACACTCCTTAAATAGAAAATTCCTGCCTCTAGGGATGCTGAAGGATGCCCCTGAGGGTTCTACCTATTCTGGTGAGGAATAGTGAGATACATTTACATGTGGGATTTCTTCCAGTTGGAAAAAGCTTTCACAGTTACATGAGGCATTTCTGCTGGTTGGAAAAAGCTTGTAAAGTTACATGAGGCATTTCTTCTGGTTGGAAAAAGGTTGCAAAGGGGTTTCATGCATGCACAGCCCTGCATACATTGCTGTGTAGTGCAGATAAAATATATTCCTGTGCAGTAATGGTGGTTGGTTTGATGCTACTTGCTTCTCCCTACATGTATTTCTGTGAAATACTTGGTGGTTTTTTTGGTACTGCATGGTATTGACTGCATGCATATATTTCTGGATGGCCCGTGGTGGGCTTTTACTGGTGGGTTGTTTGGTACTACATGGTCTTGGCCTCCTGCATAAATTTCTGGGTAGCCCCAGGGTGAAATTGTGCTGGTGGGTTGTTTGGTATCACATGCTTCTGAATACATAAGTTTCAGTGTGGTGCTGGGGTTTTTTGGTACTACATGGTCTTGGCTGCCTGCATAAATTGCTTGGTGGTGCTGTATTGATTTTTTACTGGTGGTTGTTTGGTACTACCCGCTATTGGCTGCATAGATTGCTGTGTGTTACTTGGGTTGTTTGGTAATAAATGGTCTTGGATTCCTGCATAAATTTCTGGGTGGTGCTGTATTGATGTGTTACTGGTGGTTTTTTTGGTACTCCATGCTACTGGTTGCATCTATATTAAGTATGTACATTGTTTGGGTAGCCATTGGTTAAGTGATTTGTTTTATTATTGGTCCAAGTAATTGTTTTAAGATGTAACTGGTATTCAATTAGGATTTCCAAAGTATACCCTTATGGCTTTTCACTGGTTTGTGATACCTGGGTGTGAAATGAGCTGACCATAACTGCTTTTGGCTGTATCCTCTAGACCTTGAGAGATGGAAGGGTAGTTTTGATGGGTGACTATAGGTTATTTTTAGTTTAGAATTCCTTTCAGGGGTTATTTTCATGATTGGGATTATATTTATACTAGAAAATAGAGTCCAATGGTCACAGGTAAGGTTTGGTCTACCACACCGTAGAAGCCCTCTTTAAATAGTAAATACAACCAAAAGAGAAGAAAACCCCAGGCCACACCCTTCTCCAATATTTTCAAGTTAATTTTCCACACCTATCTGTGGTTGTTCAACCATTTTGAAACTAATCTGTGAAAATGAGAACTGGTTGAGGGAATGATGAAGAGATTAAAGGAGTTAGGAAGCTTATAAAAGTAATTTTTATGGATCAGGAGACTAGCTCACAGGGGAAATCTGTTATGGTAAATGAAAGAAATGATGTTTGATTACCACTAGGGAAGACCAGGACCTAAATATAGTAAGTACAAATTTGATGAACAGTGGTCAAAAATAAATAGAATGATGAATAAATTATTCAATATAGAGCTGAAAGAATGGGCACAAATTGACAGATATTTTCAGACAAATCAGCCACTGGAAGGAGGATGAAGGTTCCTTTAAATCTACAACTAAGCATAAAATGAAGATTCAAATAGAAAAATTTGAGCATGAGAAAAAAATATTAAGAATTTCCTTGGATTGATGATGCAAATCCACTGGAAGCATAACACGCTCGAATCAGATCAAGAGGCAAAAACACAGAAACACACTTGAGAAGGAGATTTATTTGGGAGCCACATGGATTAAAAAATGAATTTCCACTTCAACTATGACCATTAGCATAGAATTAAGAGAAAAAATTGCTTGCACACTCTTGAGCACAAAAAAAATAAGATAATTGGGGATGAGACCAAGTTATTTGAGCCAAAGCTTTGGGAAAAAATATTTTTAAAGACCAAATTTCAACATAATTCAACTCTTCAGAAAGGTAAGGTAATTCCTATTCACACATCTGGCAAACCCTTGGTGCATTCAATTTCCATTTCACTACTTTCCTACATTTTTCAAGGCAGGCCCTCTATGAAGTTTTGTCTCCAAAATCTTACTCATTGATTTCCCACAGTGAATCTGGGTATTATTATCCTTGAAATTCCTGTTTCTGCTGTTATCAAAATTCTGCTGCACTTTTTTTCAGAAATCAATTACCTAATCCAGTGTCAAAAATTCTGCTCACATGCAACATGTAGATAACACAGGAACTACTACTCATAGAAAAAAAGGATAATTGATTGGGATTGAGATGAAGAAGATGAGGGGATTATTACAAAGGATGGGAATGATAGAATGGGGAGAGAAGACCCAGAGAAGGTCTTTGATGAAGGATTTGTTGAATCCTATAAGATCAAAACCAGGAAGGGGCAAGTTGATTTGAGTCTAGAAGTCTGGGTGAAGAATTTCTTGTGCTGAGATTAAAAATAATTTATGAGGGACTAACCAGTGAACATTATTACAATAACTAGTTGAAGGGAATCAGTTCAGGGAGAGATGAGAGAGGCCAGTATATGTGAAGTTTGAGGAGGAGTACTTGAGGGAGGAGTAACTGGTGCTGGAGGGAAAAGTTGCCATGGTATTACATGTTGATCTGGTGGGCTGGAGGCTGTGATTGAGTAATGGGGGTTGGGCCTTTCCAGGAAGTTCTGACATACACTGATCTAGAAGTCCTGGGAAAATGAGCTGTTTCTAGACAGTGGGGAAGTGTGCACATGCACAAGTACCAATTGGGTGAGGGAGATTTAGAGAATGCACAATCCATAGAGAAAGAGGGAGCCTTGGAGAGGACAGTAAAACCTGCAGGGGATGCAGTGGGATGTAAAGGAGGTGGGGCCAGTGGATAGAGAGGTAGAGATTCAATTTAATGAGGTTGTAGGGATTATCTGGTGAGTGAGGCTTGAGTGTCAGATTTTGTTTATAACATACAGTTCCATACTTGTTTATTACTATTCAGTGCCTGTTATATGTTAGCCTTTTGTTTTAAAAATTTGGGAAACCACATCTGCCTTTTTTCTTGAAGCCTGAAATAGCCTTTTGAATTTCCACATTGGGATAAAATAGATTGTGAAGCCTTGTATTGCATTCTTCCTCTTGCATAACCAGTGTTGCATCTGTGGCCCAGTTTTTTTTTGGTTCAGCATCTCCTTTCTGTGACTCATGTTGCCTTCCCTTTTGCTACAGCATTGCTAGTGTAGTGCTTTTGAGGTAGGGTCCATAAATAGACACAAAATCCTCCCCCAACTTAAATTCTGTCACTAGGGTTTAATAAAATTCTTCCCAATTGCTTCCCCCTGTCAGCCATGACACATATATAGATGTCCAATTGTCTGCACAACTCATATGTCTACTTAGTACAGTGGTTAAGTAATGAATCAGTGCTATGCCTACAGAACACCCAGGTCTTGTGTTCAAGCCTCCATTGTGTCACTATTCTGATGTTATCAAGCATATTTGTATTTTTACAAATATTTTATAATATTATTTTATAGTATGTTTTTAACCCAGATTTTATCACATAAAACTTTGATAAAATTATAAGTTATGGAAGATCTTATAACTTAAATGTGAGTTGGAATCACCGGGATGCGTACATTTGGATGCACAATGAATGTCCATAAAGATTTCCCTCTGTGGAAATAGTATTCTTTAATAAATTCCATTTACCATAACCCACACAGGGGTAAATTATTATTAATGTTCTGTTTTTCTCTCCTTCCAGCCTGTGGTTAACTTTCAGGAACCCATACAGGCTGGAAACGCGTACACACAGAGGCCATTCAACTCAATTGGGGAATATAAACTCTGTGGGATCATCTGACAAGAATGTACATACTAATATAAGCCATAATATGGTTAAGAGTATGGTCTTAATCTTTAAACACACGCCAAGAGAGATCTGTTTAGAGTTACATGATGATGTATAATTATTCTGAATCCCTGAGAGCGTCCACTTGGCTGCTAATTAAGTTATTGGGATGATCTACAGTCTATATGATACCTGTTGGGGTGATTAGATTAAACTTTACATTGAAAATCACCCCCAATGAGTATGTAATTCCTGCTACTCATTGGGGAATATTACAAGGGGCTCTGAGCCACTGGAGACGAAATCTAGGACAGTGGTCTACTCCCCTGATGGTCCCCTGAGTCCCCTGAGGACTCATGTTAATATAAAAGAGGAGGGTCTTGCCCCTATAAGTCCTTTTCCTCATTGTATTTTTGAACCAGATATTGCATAGTTAACAAGCCCATTAAACTTAATCAAGAAGATTGACTGGGGCCTTTTAATTTAATATCACATCAATCCAACAATCAATAAGACAACTTCAAATTCGAGTTCAAGGTCCTTTTTGGAGTTGTAGCCCTCTCTGGATACTATAAAGGGTGTGAGCTTGCAGGTGTAGGCAAATCTCCTTTGAGCTTTATTTATATAAAACCAGGCCCCTTGCCTTTTATAAAGGTTTAAGATGTGGCTATTTTTCTCCTAATACCGTAGTATTAGTTGAGTTGTACTGATATAAGCATTGAAATTAAGATAAAACTGACATATAACACTTGTTATTGTGTTATTTTGCAGGTATTTGTCACAGCTTGTTACAGCAATAGAGACAATACTCTGACACCCCCACAGACTACTACTACCCAAAACTTTAGAAGATCCTTATATTGAAATCACACAATGTCCCCCATTTTCCCTAAACAGGGCGTATCAGAGCTAGCAAAACCTCCTTTTTTTTGAAAAAAAAAAAATTTAACGGCAGGTTTCTGAAATATGTATACCCCTTAACTGGTTTATTTCAAAATGGTGTGTTTCATGGAAATCACATTTTTCAAACATAAAATCCGCCTTTATGCATCAAAATGCATCCATAATACCTGGCATTCAAAACACCCATCCACAATTCCACATCATCAAATAGATACACATCCCCTCAACATCACTATGTTTCACACATGAATCACCAAATAAATCACTCAATTCTACCAGATCATCAACTCATGGCTCTTCATCAAATTTAAATTACCCCAAAAATTTCCAAACAAACTCCCCAAGATCATGTTCAAAAAGGAATCAACCTGAATGAAATTTTTTTTACTATTTAGCTCAGATTCAGACTGTGGCTTTGAATCCAATTGGTTATGCCTGAATTCTCTATTGGAAAAGCAATAAATGGCTCCTAGGAGACAGAACATCCATCATCCCATTTATGAAAGGCAAAATCTCCATCTCCTACCTGACTTTGAGCTTCCACCAAATTTTCCAAACTTCTTTTGTGTCATTCATGAAAATTTTCTACAAAAAATCAATTGTTCTACATAACAATCAATTGTTCTACAAACAATCAATTGGTTCTACAAACAATCAATTGTTTACAAACAATCAATTGTTCTACAAACAATCAATTTTTCTACAAACAATCAAATTGTTCTACAAACAATCATTTGTTCTACAAACAATCAATTGTTCTACAAACAATCATTGTTCTACAAACAATCAATTGTTCTACAAAAAATCAATTGTTCTACAAACAATCAATTGTTCTACAAACAATCAATTTGTTCTACAAACAATCAATTGTTCTACAAACAATCAATTGTTCTACAAACAATCAATTGTTCTACAAACAATCAATTGTTCTACAAACAATCAATTGTTCTACAAACAATCAATTGTTCTACAAACAATCAATTGTTCTACAAACAATCAATTGTTCTACAAACAATCAATTGTTCTACAAACAATCAATTGTTCTACAAACAATCAATTGTTCTACAAACAATCAATTGTTCTACAAACAATCAATTGTTTCTACAAACAATCAATTGTTCTACAAACAATCAATTGTTCTACAAACAATCAATTGTTCTACAAACAATCAATTGTTCTACAAACAATCAATTGTTCTACAAACAATCAAATTGTTCTACAAACAATCAATTGTTCTACAAACAATCAATTGGTTCTACAAACAATCAATTGTTCTACAAAACAATCAATTGTTCTACAAACAATCAATTGTTCTACAAACAATCAATTGTTCTACAAACAATCAATTGTTCTACAAACAATCAATTGTTCTACAAACAATCAATTGTTCTACAAACATATCAATTGTTCTACAAACAATCAATTGTTCTACAAACAATCAATTGTTCTACAAACAATCAATTGTTCTACAAACAATCAATTGTTCTACAAACAATCAATGTTCTACAAACAATCAATTGTTCTACAAACAATCAATTGTTCTACAAACAAATCAATTGTTCTACAAACAATCAATTGTTCTACAAACAATCAATTGTTCTATCAAACAATCAATTGTTCTACAAACAATCAATTGTTCTACAAACAATCAATTGTTTCTACAAACAATCAATTGTTCTACAAACAATCAATTGTTCTACAAACAATCAATGTTCTACAAACAATCAATTGTTCTACAAACAATCAATTGTTCTACAAACAATCAATTGTTCTACAAACAATCAATTGTTCTACAAACAATCAATTGTTCTACAAACAATCAATTGTTCTACAAACAATCAATTGTTCTACAAACAATCAATTGTTCTACAAACAATCAATTTGTTCTACAAACAATCAATTGTTCTAACAAACAATCAATTGTTCTACAAACAATCAATTGTTCTACAAACAATCAAATTGTTCTACAAACAATCAATTGTTCTACAAACAATCATTGTTCTACAAACAATCAATTGTTTCTACAAACAATCAATTGTTCTACAAACAATCATATTGTTCTACAAACAATCAATTGTTCTACAAACAATCAATTGTTCTACAAACAATCAATTGTTCTACAAACAATCAATTGTTCTACAAACAATCAATTGTTCTACAAACAATCAATTGTTCTACAAACAATCAATTGTTCTACAAACAATCAATTGTTCTACAAACAATCAATTGTTCTAACAAACAATCAATTGTTCTACAAACAATCAATTGTTCTACAAACAATCAATTGTTCTACAAACAATCAATTGTTCTACAAACAATCAATTGTTCTACAAACAATCAATTGTTCTACAAATTCAAATCAATTGTTCTACAAACAATCAATTGTTCTACAAACAATCAATTGTTCTACAAACAATCAATTGTTCTCAAACAATCAATTGTTCTACAAACAATCAATTGTTCTACAAACAATCAATTGTTCTACAAACAATCAATTGTTCTACAAACAATCAATTGTTCTACAAACAATCAATTGTTCTACAAACAATCAATTGTTCTACAAACAATCAATTGTTCTACAAAAAATCAATTGTTCTACAAACAATCAATTGTTCTACAAACAATCAATTGTTCTACAAACAATCAATTGTTCTACAAACAATCAATTGTTCTACAAAACAATCAATTGTTCTACAAAACAATCAATTGTTCTACAAACAATCAATTGTTCTACTAATAACAATCAATTGTTCTACAA
This sequence comes from Puccinia polysora, assembly GCA_025617555.3. Taxonomy (NCBI): domain Eukaryota; kingdom Fungi; phylum Basidiomycota; class Pucciniomycetes; order Pucciniales; family Pucciniaceae; genus Puccinia; species Puccinia polysora. The sequence continues at coordinate 5,162,154 of CM062637.1, read as the reverse complement.
ACAATCAATTGTTCTACAAACAATCAATTGTTCTACAAACAATCAATTGTTCTACAAACAATCAATTGTTCTACAAACAATCAATTGTTCTACAAACAATCAATTGTTCTACAAACAATCAATTGTGTCTACAAACAATCAATTGTCTCTACAAACAATCAATTGTTCTACAAACAATTCAATTGTTCTACAAACAATCAATTGTTCTACAAATCACAATCAATTGTTCTACAAACAATCAATTGTTCTACAAAACAATCAATTGTTCTACAAACAATCAATTGTTCTACAAACAATCAATTGTTACTACAAACAATCAATGTTCTACAAACAATCAATTGTTCTACAAACAATCAATTGTTCTACAAACAATCTAATTGTTCTACAAACAATCAATTGTTCTACAAACAAATCATTGTTCTACAAAACAATCAATTGTTCTACAAACAATCAATTGTTCTACAAACAATCAATTGTTCTACAAACAATCAATTGTTCTACAAACAATCAATTGTTCTACAAACAATCAATTGTTCTACAAACAATCAATTGTTCTACAAACAATCAATTGTTCTACAAACAATCAATTGTTCTACAAACATTCAATTGTTCTACAAACAATCAATTGTTCTACAAACAATCAATTGTTCTACAAAACAATCAATTGTTCTACAAACAATCAATTGTTCTACAAACAATCAATTGTTCTACAAACAATCAATTGTTCTACAAACAATCAATTGTTCTACAAACAATCAATTGTTCTACAAACAATCAATTGTTCTACAAACAATCAATTGTTCTACAAACAATCAATTGTTCTACAAACAATCAATTGTTCTACAAAACAATCAATTGTTCTACAAACAATCAATTGTTCTACAAACAATCAATTGTTCTACAAACAATCAATTGTTCTACAAACAATTCAATTTGTTCTACAAACAATCAATTGTTCTACAAACAATCAATTGTTCTACAAACAATCAATTGTTCTACAAAACAATCAATTGTTCTACAAACAATCAATTGTTCTACAAACAATCAATTGTTCTACAAACAATCAATTGTTCTACAAACAATCAATTGTTCTACAAACAATCAATTGGTTCTACAAAACAATCAATTGTTCTACAAACAATCAATTGTTCTACAAACAATCAATTGTTCTACAAACAAATCAATTGTCTACAAACAATCAATTGTTCTACAAACAATCATTTGTTCTACAAACAATCATTTGTTCTACACAAAACATTC
>CM062637.1:5137335-5160794 GCA_025617555.3 Puccinia polysora | reverse complement strand
TCTACAAACAATCAATTGTTCTACAAACAATCAATTGTTCTACAAACAATCAATTGTTCTACAAACAATCAATTGTTCTACAAACAATCAATTGTTCTACAAACAATCAATTGTTCTACAAACAATCAATTGTTCTACAAACAATCAATTGTTCTACAAACAATCAATTGTTCTACAAACAATCAATTGTTCTACAAACAATCAATTGTTCTACAAACAATCAATTGTTCTACAAACAATCAATTGTTCTACAAACAATCAATTGTTCTACAAACAATCAATTGTTCTACAAACAATCAATTGTTCTACAAACAATCAATTAGTTCTACAAACAATCAATTGTTCTACAAACAATCAATTGTTCTACAAACAATCAATTGTTCTACAAACAATCAATTGTTCTACAAACAATCAATGTTTACAAACAATCAATTGTTCTACAAACAATCAATTGTTCTACAAACAATCAATTGTTCTACAAACAATCAATTGTTCTACAAACAATCAATTGTTCTACAAAACAATCAATTGTTCTACAAAAAAATCAATTGTTCTACAAACAATCAATTGTTCTACAAACAATCAATTGTTCTACAAACAATCAATTGTTCTACAAACAATCAATTGTTCTACAAACAATCAATTGTTCTACAAAAAATCAATTGTTCTACCACAGTGTTATTTCTGTTTATTAACCCTCTGGTTGAAGATTGATCTTCTATCTTGGTGTGTGAATTATGTCTCATGTTTGTCACTATTGTGACCCCAGGCCTTTTACCAACCTTTCCATGTCCTGACTCATGTCATCAGTGTTTCTTGTTCTGAATTGATTCTTCCCGGGATTTCTTGATTGAATCATATGAATATTCTTCTTCACTAATTCAGACCCACTTTTATGGGCTCTCTAGTTGTCACTACTTAAGGCTCTTTTTTCCTGATAATTTGAATCAACGCACTTATTATCATCACACCTTGACCGCTGCATCCTGAGTTTGGTACCCTCCTGGCCTCTCCTCCCAGGTTTATCTTCTCCTCTCACTCAACTCTACAATCTTTTAGCTTAAAAGATTGAAACTCCCAGGTTTCTCCTCTGGCACTTGCCTTATCTCTTCTTTTCTTCCTAATCTGAGTTTCTCCTCCTTCTCTTCCTTGATTTCTTTTTGTCTGCCAAATAATCAATCATATAAGCCCAAATGACCAAACACCAGAAAAATCAAATAATTTTTTTTTAAAAAAGACTCATCTCTTCCTTTGCTCTCACTGTCTCAATTTCTACCATTCTTTTCTCCCTATCCAACTTTTCCTCTGTCTCTTGTTTAAAGTTTTATTTTCTGAAAACCCCTCACCAAATCAAAAAAGATAAATAACTTCAAACATAAATAAAACATTATTAAAGAAACACAAAACCCAATCTTCTCACCTCTTCAACTACCAATTCTATATGAAATGTCAGACAAGCTCAAATCTTCTCCCCCCTGCTAACCGCTGAAAAATACTTGGAATGGAACTTCAAGATGAAGAACTTCCTGTGTGGTCAAGGCCTTTATCATTTTGTTATTTCTGAAACTGTTCCAAAACAAGATGAAAAAGGAATATTTTTAGTGGCAGACCTTGAATCAGCCAAAAAAGCGCTAGCAATCATCAGCAAGAAGATCCACAAGTCCCTCATATTGACCGTGATAGCCAATGGAGGCAATGATGATCATATCATCCTTTGGAACAACATCAACAATCTTGGGTCATCAAAGAAGGAATAAAATGTTTTTTGAGCTTACCAAGATTTCAACACCATCAAAATTGACCCATCCAATCTCTCTGGCTTGATCCTCAAGTAAAAAGAGGCCATTGCCCAACTTGAATTGTTAGAACTCACTCTAGACTACAGGAAAATGGGGCATCAAATCTTGAACCAACTCCCTCCATTTTTGGACCAAATCAATGACTCCTTTATCTTGTCTGTAAACTTGGCAAACATAGACACCTACAAAGTTGTCTTGGACCTCATTGAAAGAAAGGCAAGAAAAATGCCTGTCAATATCAATCCTCCACCAATTCAAAACCACAGTGGAGCAACTTCCCTGCTCAAAATTAAAAATCAACACCCCTGTTCTCCTGGTCAACCAAACCCTCCATCCAACCACCCCAAGGAACGCTGCTTCAAACTCAAAACTCATCTACGCAACCAATTTTATGATTGTTCTAAATCTAAGACTGTCCCTCAAGCTCACCTGGTGCAAGGGCTAAACACCTCAGGTCCAAACCTTGTTGGCAACAAAGCTCAGCTTGAACCCGCATCAACCTCAACCACTAACTCACATTTGTCCAAGTACTACAATGCGCACCTTCATTAGCTCTGCAACGCAACAGGTCCAATATAGCTTACCTTCTACTTTCACTGTCATTTGGTCTCACCAGCCACAAAGATTAAGAGAAAGGGAGGATGTTGAGATAGTGATTTAGTCTGCTCTTAATCTTTCATTCTTATATTTCGCACTCTATATATCTCTTCTATTACAGCCTCATCTTACAAGCTTTAAGGTACTTGCTATGTATGGTTGATAGTTATTCCAGGTTAAAATCTCCAGTTTATGTCACATTTTCATTGCTGTTTATTAACCCTCTGGTTGAAGATTGATCTGCTATCTTGGTGTGTGACTTATGTCTCATGTTTGTCACTATTGTGACCCCAGGCCTTTTACCAACCTGTCCATTTCCAGACTCATGTCATCAGTTTTTCTTGTTCTGAATTGATTCCTTCATGGATTTCTTGATTGAATTATATGAATAATCTTCTTCACTCATTCAGACCCACTTTTATGGGTTCTCTTGTTGTCACTACTTAAACTGTTTTTTCCTGATACTTGCAATCAATTCACTGATTCTCATCACATCTTGAACACCAAATCCTGAGTTCAGTCCCTCCTGTTCTCTCCTCCCAGGTTGATCTTCTCCTCGTACTTGACTCTACAGTATTTTACCTTAACAGGAAGAGGTAAAAAAAATAGGCTTGCAGAATTTCCCCTTGAAATCAATAGTGATGGATTTCAGTCTTCTGAAGCTATCACCTGTTTAACCCAAAATATAAATCCAGTTCATCTATACCCAGCTATCCATGCTGAAAATAAGAAGTTCCCTTACATTAAAATGAATATTGAGCTCTAGAACCCTCAATCTCTTTTTAAGAATTTTTACTTCTTCCACAGGCAAAAATTGGTTTTTCTGGATGGGTTATAGCAGGGATTGATTGTGGCAATCATAAAATTTGTTCCATTGGATCAAATCACACATCAAGAGAAGAAAAACATCAAATAAGTCACCACTGACCTTCAACAATCAAAGAAGTTTCTCAACCCTGTTGGCCCTTCAAGAATGTGGGGTGGAAAAATGTGAGAAAATGGATGGCAAAATTCAATGAACTATTCTGAGTTGTTGGGTAGAGATTTTGAAAAGGGGGCTTTCCAAACGCTCTTTGAGTATTCAATTAAATCATTTTGAAAAAGACTTGGCAGCCCAAATATTAGGGGGAATTTTCTGAGCTTTAGCCAGGATACCCTTTGAATTGTATCAACAACTCATAAATTAAAATAACATCCCCTCCTTCTCTCCTCGGAATTTGGCAGCAAACCAACTCCTTTTGATTTCTCACCTCATATTAATTTTGCTTCTGGTGACTTCCACAATGCTCCCCATATTGAAAATGGGGATATTTCTGTTCACTTGTTTCTCCAGGTGGTTCCAAAAAAGAAGTCCAATGAACAAATCTTTAAAAATGTGGATCAACATCAGGTTTGTGAAGGTCAATTTGCCTTTCCTGACTTAGGTTTTGGCATTTAAATCAAGCAAAAAGGTACTGTAAAAATTCTTTTGGCTGCCAATAAGTACAAGAATTGTACGCTTCTTGCTATCAAATCTTCCACACATACCAAAATGGCTATGTCCATAAAAATCAATTGGGAGAATAGTAACACCAAAAGAGACTTGGCTAGTGTGGAGATCTACAATAGGAGAGAAAATGTAAATAAAAATAAAAAATAATTGTTTTTTGGTGCTTTTAAATATAATATTGAACATTGCTGTAAGCACAAATGATATTTTATTTAATAAATATTCAATTTTGCAAAGTAATACAATTTAAATCCAATTAATTGAGCTATTTGCTCCATTCCCTCAGCAGGTCTATTGCTCCCCATAAATGCCAGAGCTAAGGAATTTTTTTCACTTTTTTCAGCTTTCAGTCCATTCTTATTCTTCTGTTCTCTTTCAAACCCAGCTCAGTTTGTTTAAAATTGAACTGAGCATCATAATGTTTGTCTTAAACCCTTTTTGAACCTTTTTGGTTTTCTTTATCTATTTCAACTTGTGTTGGATTGTGGTTTTTCTGCTCTTAGCCTTGTTCTCTCATTTTCATTTAGTTTCTTTCTTCATTTTGTTATAAACCAATAGCTTTGTGTGATCAAAACTGTCATTAGTACTATTCTATTGTACAGCACCTGTGTCCTCACTTATCACTACTTTTCACCTGACCGGTCAAGCTGACAAGCCCTCTATTGACTTATTGATTCTTTCTTATTGGTTTAATCCATGTTTCCTTTCCCTGTCACTTATTATTTTCTGCCATGGTTGATCAATCATCACTGTCAGCTGTTATTATTGCCTTAGGCACCCTTGAAGGGGATCTCTAGTTGTGTAGGCCCCCTGTAAGGGGCTCTCTAGTTGTCTATTCAAACTGGTCTTTTCCAGGACCTTGAAATTCACCTCATCCAGGATTATTCTCTCAAATTAAGAGACACCTATAGTGGCTGGGTCCCTCCTGGAAATCCAGGTTGTAACTTTATTGAGGTATTCCATTGAGAAGTAAATTTCCTCCTATTACCATTTACTCAGGCCCTATGTAGGCCAGCTATCACTCTCCACTACTGCAAGACTTCAGTCATGAAACTTGTCTTGCCTTATCTACCCTTAATCTGCTCTGCTACATTAAAGTCTAAATCCTCCTCCTAACCCTTGGGGACATCCAAGTCTCTCTTACCTTAACAGATTTACAGTCCTCTATATCTCTTTGAGCTACTTGTGTTTTTTCCGCCAAAAGAATCCTCTCCTCCAGTATATTGGCTTCCAATTCTTTCAGCAAGGGAGGAATATAGGGATATATCAATATTAGAACAACTAGTAGTAGCCTTATTATACTCTACCACCTCACACCGCTAGGTGTGCTAAGTAAGATTGCAACCTATAGTAGCTACAATCACTACTAACCTTCATCACCATCCTTATATTGATCATGATATTATCCTCTGCCACCTCACACCAATAGGTGTGCTAAGTAGGATCCCAGCATACAGTAGCCTTCCAATTAGTAAACCATTCATCAGCTACCTTTGCTACATAGATCACTACTATCCTTCATCTTCATCCTAATATTGATCACAATATTACTACCTCACTCTAGTCCCTCTTCATGTCAGAACCTCTTCATTTTGTTCACTCAACAGTTGGCTGCAACATTGTTTGCTTCTCTTTAATCATCCACTTGGCCGCAACATTTGTCACTTCTAATTGACTTTGATCATTGGTTCTTCAATGCTCCAAATTTTCTTCTGACTTCAACACCTGCATCCGCTTGGCTGCGAAATTGTTTTCTTCCTTTCTCTACCCGCCTGCGAACCAGCTTTGATCTTGGCTCCATCTAACAGTGACCCTTCAGCAAGTTTTCTTGAACTTATCCATTGTGCGACTGCGTTCCCACCAATCTCCCAACATTGCTTGCCGATTTTTGCAACATCGTTTGCACCTACCTTGTGACCTGGATTGCCCTTATCTTGCAACAATTAGCTTGCGCTCTTCTTTTGCAACTTCTATCTCCACTCAATCTTGACATTGTTTGCGCTTCATCCTGCGACCTTGTTTGCTTGTCTTTCAATCACGCTTGCGCTTGTCTTGCAATCACGCTTGCGCTTGTCTTGCAACTTAACTCGCACTCATCTTGCAACTTTGCTTGCTGCTCATCTTGCAACTTCAATAGCGCCTTACTTATGACCTTGCTCGCAACTTCTCTGCACCTTCCCTTGCCTGATTCAACTTGCAACCTTGTTGTACTTTCAATCACGACTTTGATTGCACCTCATCTTCAACTTTGCTTGCAATTTTGATTGAACCTCAATTGTGACACCGCCCGCACCCTCTCTGCAACCTGGCTTGCCTCTGTTTTGAAACCTCGCGATTCTGAGCTTCAAGGCTCTCTTGGCTATTTTCAAGGGAGGATGTTGGATTTTGGTTTTTCTGCTCATAGCCTTGTTCTCCTATTTCCATTTACTCAAGCCCTTTGCAGGCTTAATATCCACTCTCCGCTGCTGCATTACTTCAGTCTTGAAACTGGTTTTGCCTTATCTCATCCTTACTTGGCTTCGCTACAATACAGTCTAACTCCACTATCCTCATCAGTTGGACATCCAAGTCTCTTACCTTAACAACTTGGAGGTCCCATTTTTTAAAAGGAATTAAGTGAATTAGTATGTATACATGTGTTGATAATGGTTTAATTTTCTCACCTAAAACTTGCTTCTCAAGGATCTTGTCAAAACCAAAAGGCTGTCATGTTTCCTCTGTCTTTGATGGATTTTGGGGTTGATATTGCTTGAGTTTGATGCATTTCTATTTTCCTTGAATGAGGATGACTGCGGCTGGTTATTGCCAGTTCTATCAGATTAAAAATTTGGAATTCCCATTGGCTTAAGCATTTGGTTTCCTAAAAAAGGGTGGGGCTGTTTAGAGGACATCAGCTTATAATCACTAGCAGGGTTAATTTGGCATATACTTACTGATGATCAGAAGTTAGGTTTTGCAGGTTGGGGGGAGGTGATGCCTCAAATTCATTTATCTTGAGGTTTATTCCATCAGAAATGACTTGCTTCAAGCTAGGGAGAAACCAATCCAAAGAGGCAAGCATTGGGTCCAGGGTTGAATTTGAATGGATAATTAATACAGATGTGGATGGAATTAGACCTTTTCTTAGTGGAATATATTCCTGAGGACCAGATTCAGGCAGATCCAAGGGTTCCTCAACCATGGTTTCCTTTTTATCCTTGTCACTTTGCTGAATATTGAGTACCATCTCATGAGAATTGATGGAGTTGGACCTTTGAGCATTGAAATCAGCTAGCAGGGTGATTTTGGCCTTCTTTCAAAAGATATGGGTTTGAATCTCCTGCCCCTCTAAGTACTATAGTAAGTCTCAAAAAAAATAAAAGAGATTTTTGGCTGATTTTCAAATAGATTTGCTACTATATTAGTATCTATCAGACCTAGGATCAATATGTTCAAGCTTGATAAGGAAGAAGTGGTGGAACAGATGGGTGACTTGGAGCATAGATGCTGAGTAAGGGAAGCATCTTAAATATAGTTTTATAATTTATTTAGTTTATCTTTTTTTATTGGTTACTGATGGACAGTCCTCAGATGTTACAGGTGATGATTGAATAAAGTTGAAATGGTTGAGTCTATACTTGAGAAGTGATGATTGTTGATGATGGTAGATGACAGTTGTAATGCATGGTTGATGATGATGGTCTGGATGGATGATGATGATTGTTGGAGTTGGTGATGATGATGATGATGATGCTCAAGGCAGGTGATGTTGATGATGGGTGATGATGGTGGATGATGGTGATGGTCAAGGTAGGTGATGGTGATGATGCGTGATGATGACTGACAATTATGGTGATGATATGTTATGATGATAATGGATGATGATGTTCCAGTTATGAGGTAATGGTTCAATGATGGTCAAAGTATAGGTTAATGATGCTTTTGTCTAAGTTATGGGGTAATGATGATGGATGGTGATGGTGATGGTGGTGGATAATGGTGATGGGTCATGATGATGAGTGATGGTCAATGATGATGGTCAAGGTATGGGATAATGGGTTGATGATAATCAAGGTATGGGTTAATGATGGTGATTTTCAAGGTATGGGGTAAAGATGCCTGGGAGGCATGATGATCCCTGGAGGGGATGATGCAGGGATAGCTACTGGATGGGGCAGAGAGGCCCTCCTTAAATAGAAAATCCTGCCCTTGGGGCTGCCCCTGAGGGTGCCCTGAGGCTCTCCCTACTACAGTGGAATACACTTACATGAGGTATTTTGGCTATTCAGAGGAAGAGAATGCATGATTTACATGCATGTAAACCCTTGCATACATTGCTGTGCTTTACTGATGAGGTGATTGATGCAGGTTCCTCCTGCATAAATTTCTTCTGTATTGTGGTGTGGTGAGTGATACAGGCCCCTCCTGCATAAATTGCCTTTTTATAGTGGTGATTGGTCATTTTTTGGTTCTGCATGCAGTGCCTTGCATCTATTATTTCCATATAATGCTGAAGGGGTTTGTTACGTTCTGCATGAAGTTTCCCGCATAGTATACTTCTTCAGGGGTTTTTATGGTGGTGCATGCAGTCTCTTGAATATAGTAATCCTGTATACTTCTGTAGGGTTTTTTTGGTACTGAATGCAGTCTTGTGCATACATCCTGTATACTGCTTATTAGAAATATGGATATAATGCAGGCATGGAATAAACTAGAAAAAAATACTGTTGGCTTACAAGGCAAAGAATCTTATAGCACATTCTAGAAAGAAATTTATTTAGAATACATATATTGTTTTCTCTATGACAAGATATCTTTTTCTACTTGGAGAAATATACACTATGTTCATCTGAGTAACCCCTCATAAAAGGTTATGAGCCCATGAAAATTGTTGAAACTGACCAACTTATGAAGTAACTCCATTGAGCAAACACAAAGCTAACCTTGCTCATTGATCAATTGAGCTAATATTAAAACTCTTTTCTTTTTCTGTTCATATTTTTTAACTGACAAATTTATTCAGCTTAATTTTGATCTTACTGCTTTCATTATCCTATTGTTCCTGACTCAGACGCCCTTTGGGGGCTCTCTAGTTGTCTTAACCCTGCTCCCTTAGGCCCGCTTTGGGGTTCTCTAGTTTTTGATAAATACTGGTCCTTCCCTTGGACCATGAACAAAAATCATCTGATTACCAGAAAACTAAACTGGAGTGTCCCATCCTCCCCTTCAGATCAGTTCCACTTGACTTTACAATTATTATCCCATCTCCATTGGCTCTTTGCAGCCTTATCATTTTTTCTCAATCCTCAAACTCACCATACTCATCATTTTAAACTCTTCATGGCGAAAAGCCCAAAGCTCATCTCACTGAGCCATCCGTTCAACTTCATTGTTCAAAATGGTTGTCTCAATAACCTTCTCATCAACTCCATCCTTCATCTGCTCTCCTTGGCTTCCTGATTCCCCAGATTTAACATTCCCTCAATCAATTATCCTCCATTGCCCATCATCCTTGACTCTTCCTCCTCTCCAATTTCATCCTCATCTCCTCATCCACTGCTACTCCTCCTAATCACCGGCCAGCTTCAGAGCCATCTCTCAACTGTCCATTGCAGTTTTCATCCCCTCTCATGCTCTTGGCTACAATTTGGTGTCCATTGGTAAATGGCTTTGTTGGATTTCAATTTTCTAAAGGATGAAAATTTTCTGAGTTTTATGGTCTCTACACGGCCTGCTGAAGCCCATTACCCAATCATCTCCTTTGTCTCAATCAATTTGCTAGGATCCCTTCTAGCATCCCATTGAGATCCTTATTATCCTCCTCCTAATCCTTCCAGCTTTGTACCTCAATCCTCTCCAATCCTACCCATCCTATTCTCAACCCCAATCCATCTCTCAACGCTTCATAAAACCCAACCTTTAACTTTTTATCTGTTGATATCCCGCTATCCTAATTTTCTTATCATCACCTAATACAGTGGCAACAACAAAAAAAATGACAAAGACTATTCCTCATTGCCTCCATCAAATCCATTCCAATCCTCAAATCTATCAACTCTAACCTCAACCCTATTTGCACCATCCACAACCTTTTGATTGAGAGGAACTTGATTGATCAATGTGGTTATCCAATCTGTTCCGGTTGACCTAGAAATTCTGTCAATCCATCAATCAGGCTATTGAGGATTTTGACCAATATAATCTGATCATCAAATCCCACTCATCCACATCCTCCTCCTCCTCATCAAAATGATTGATTGATCCCCTAGCCTTGACTGCGCTTGTCTTCAGTCATCTATCCCATCAACGCCCCTTGTCTGATCAATCCGTCTGACTGGCTCAATCAAACCATCACCATCAATTCCCAATCAATCACTTTCCCATCTCCACCTCACTTGCCACACTGTCACTTCTTCTCATCCATCAAAATTCCCTCCTCCATTGGACTTCTCACCATCTTATTCAATTTCCTCCTCAGTATCCTCCCTTGTTTGCTCATTTTCCCTGCAACCTTGGCCGCAACCCTGATTTCTTTTGAATATTGATTTTGCAACCTTAACCACTGCCCATCTCCACCTTTGTGCTTGCAAAATTCTTTCTGGCTCCCATCCATCCCAATCCTCAACCTTGACTGTGAAATTGCTCCCAATCACTTCACCATCTGGTTTTCTCTCCAACTCCATGTTGCAACCTTGCTTGCTACTCACCTCTGTGCGCTCACTCTCAACATCATCTCTCCCAACGCCAACCAAACCTTCAACATTGGCAACCTTGCTTGGGCTTCATCTGCTCCATCTGCTACTTCCATTTTCTCAATCTCCCCCAATCCAACCTTTGCACGCTTGCACATCATCTTTGACTTCTCCTGCTGCCCTACTCACCATTGCAACATTGTTTGCACTCTCCTCCTGCATTCCTTTACCCTACTTGCCCTTGCTTGCTCACTGGCTTTTTCACCCTATTGGCAACCTTGCTTGCTCTCCTGCTCCCTCTCTTGCTGCCTCAATGGCAACCTCTATGGCAACCTCAATTGCTCTTTAACCTCACTTGCAATCTCAATTGCTGCTCATCTCCATCTCCCTCCTGCATTTGTTTTCCATCTCTCTGCCCTGATTTGAAACTTGTTTGCTACTCAACCTCCACCCTTGCGCGCTCAATTTCAACACATCTTGGCCCTCTCCAACCTCTCAACCTTGCCTTCTCACTCTTCAATCTGCTTTTCCTACCTTGATTGCTGCCCATCTCCACCTCTCTTGAAATTCTCATCCATCAACTCAGATGCTTGCTCCCTCTCATTATCACCTTCACCTTTGTGATCCTAATTTCCCTCACTCCCATTCATCAAAGTTTTGGGGTGGTCCATTCATTTGGCCGTCCTTTAACCCTTACCATCCTCCCATTGCTTGGTCAACTGCACCCCAAATTTCTCCTTCTCCTGCATCAATTCACCCATCATCCTCATGCAATATCACCACTTTCTCCCTCTCCTCCAAGTCATTTGCTCCACCTGCTACTATATCACCCATCACTCCATCTCCTCAATCTCAACCACTCCACCTGCTGCTACATCACCCATTTCTCCATCTCAACTGTTCCACCCACTAAATTGTTGAATTCTCATTTCATTCTTATCATCTCTCAGTTTCTCCTTAGTTTCACTATTCTCATTTAGAGTCTGTTCTTATGTCTCTGTGTTTCTTTTTTTCATCCTCATCTCTCTTCTTAGCCTCACACTCATACTCCATCAATTGAGTCAAGTTGAGTGATCACTGTGCGTGCTAACCATTCACACACTGCGCGCTCCAGTGCTGATAATCCATATCAAATTGGAACTTGGATACTATATGATACCTGAATTGCGCACTCCTCTTTCCTGCTCCTCACACAACTTCAACGGTTGTGTCATTGGACTGAGGGTGTTGTGGATCAGGTAAGCGGCATTCTAATTCTCATCAACAGCTTAATCTCTTTCTAATGTCACTCCTTTTTGATTTGAGTCAGATTCATTTAGGTTTAGGCTCATGTCTGGGGTTACCATCTTTTAGAGGTTGTTTCTTCTATCAAACAGCTTACTGCTTAGCTATCCTTGTTGACTCCTGGTTTTAGGTTACTAAAATTTTTCATCCTGCTTTACCTATTTTCTATCTTATGCTCTTTTCTCTATTCTGATGAGATAAAATGTTTTAGTTGCCTATAAATTTTCCAGATTTACAGTCCCAAGTCTCATCAACTTACCAGGATCAACACTTTTGGGTTCACCATATCAGACCTTGACAAGCCCAGCCCAAAACATCCCAACTTGCCTATCCTAAATGAAACAAATTTTGCCTCCTGGATAATGATAATAATCAGTCATCTCCAAAGAAAAGGCCTTCTCAAATGTTTTGAAAAAACTAAATTCAAAACTCTCATCATTCCTTTTACCATCCCTGAAAGGAAGAAAATTTATGAAGCAGCCAATCTTTTCATCCAACATCTAGGAGACACAGAATTTGACGCTTTCATCAACCCTGAGAACCATTAAAAACCATCCCTTATCTGGTAAGCTATTCTAAAGCAATATGCATCTCAGTCAACCAACAATAGAGGCCGCATCTTGCTGAACTTCATTCAATACAACTTTGAAGGAAACCTTCCAACCTATATAAGGGAATTCAGAAAGCTCATGAATGAACTTGCGGTGGTTAAACTCAAAGTTCCCCAAGACATTCTCAGTTACCTCATCCTTGCCAAGCTCACCACCAATTTATATCACCTGGTCAATAGCATCCTCCTCAACAAATAACTACTGAAAAATCCCACAAAAATTCCCAATAAACTGCATGAAGTAACCCATCTGGAATCTGCCCAAGCATTACCTAACTCTGTCACACCCACTACAAATCCTCCAGAACAATCCAGCTCAACTTCTCTACTGAAGACTAAAGCTTGAAAAGGTCCAAAACATCCTTGATCAAAAGGGCATCATTATCCCCTGGCAGAACACCCCAAGTCCCATTGCTGGCACCTACACCCTCATCTACAACCTCACAAGAGTGCTCCCCAAGCTCATCACACCAAACCAGTCAAGCCAAATTCTCCAGCTTTCAATAACTCTGCCAAACCAGCTAACTTATTTTATAATGCACAACTATATCACCATAAGGCCATCTCTCCCAGTTCCAAAAAAGCCTTTGCTCTGCACCCTGTCCTAGACTCAGGGGCCAGCCATCACATTGTGAACAACTCTAACTACTTGATCAGCTCCAAACCAATCAACCTTTGTGTTGGTTCTGGCTCCAAATCCTCTTCTCATTAAGCCACTGCTATTGGTACCGCTAAATTGATCAACCATGAAGGTTCCAAAATAATCATGAAGGATTTCCTGTTGATTCCAGATCTTAACAGATGCTTGTTATCACTGGACTGACTTCTAGCACACAAGTCAAACCTTTCTTGATTTGGCAAAAGCAAAGTCTCTATCTGGATTGACAAAGTCAATCTCATTGTTTCAACTGTGAATCACCTCCTGGAGATATACGGTAATTTATTTGCTACAGTTCCCACAAGACCTCTTATACACCTCTTGTCCAACCAACCTGATTTCAAATGGCATCATTGTCTAGTTCATCCAGGAATTGCCACTCAGAAAATTTTCTTTCCAACATCCTTTTTGACCAGTGATGACTGCAACGTATGCCAGACATGCAAGATGACCACCACCGCATTCAATAGCCATTTCAAAACAGCTAATCAGCTGCTAGAAATTGTTCATATCAATTTTGTAGGTCCAGTACCATTTGAATCAGCTAGTGGTTGCAGATAATTCTTGAAAATAGTAGATTAATGCTCATGCTTCAAGACTGTCTCTTTTCTTGAGAATGAGAGTGAGGCTCTCCTTGCCTTCAAGAGTTTTGTGTCTTCTTCTGAAAGACGTCTGAACAAAACATTTATCATCATAGTCTCAGACAATGGTGGTGAGTTCACTAGTTCCAAATTTAAAACCTACTGTCAAGACGCCAGAATTACTCAAAATTTTTGCCTCCTTATACTCCCCAAAAAAATGGCTTGGTAGAATGTGCAAATAGATCCATTATCAAAAAGGCTAGATGTCTGTTCAAACACAGTCAAATTCCACCTTGTTACTGGGCTGAAGCCGTCAAGGCGGCCACTTATTTCCTCAATCTTCTACCCTTGGTATCCAACAAAAAACAAATTCCCTTTGCTATCTGGTTCAAAAAAAAATTTAACTATGAAATACTGCAACCCTTTGGCTGCACTGCGTTTGCTTACATTCCCAAAACCAATTGCAGATTCAAATTCAGCTTTTCCGGCTTTAAAGGCATCATTTTGGGCTACAGTAATCAGTTCTCCTCCTACAAAATTCTCAATACGGCCAATGGCAAGGTCTAGATCACTTCTAATGCTTGATTCAAGGAATGAAAGTTTAGCATAGTCTCTCCTCAAACTTTCTTTCCGCTTATCACTGAGAACTCTTCTGACTCTGCCAAATTCTCAAAAGATCTTTCTGCCACTGCAAGCTTCTGTCCTGAGCCACCAAGTCTATCTGATCCTGTCAACCCAACTCCAACTCCAGACAAGTTTTCCTGTCATTGTCCCAGTGAAATCAGCACCAAAAACATAGTCACTTACCCTAGGCGTGAAGGATCACAAATCTATCTGGCGGTCAACTATACTGATCCAATCACTCTGGATAATGCATTGAATGAAAAATTTTGGCTTGAATGAATTGCCTCCATGGATAGGGAGCTTCTCAACCCAGAATAATATGATGTGTGGGAAGAGCAAGACACCAATCCAGATTCCAAGGAAATCAAGTGTGTTTGGGTTTTTCAAACAAAGCGTAATTCCAACAATGAAATTAAATAATTCAAAGCGCGGCTCTGTGCGGAAGGTTTCAACCAAAGGGAAGGTGTAAATTTTGAAAGCGTTTTTGATCCCACTGGCAAAAAGACATCTCTTTGTCTGCTTATCTCTCATGCTTCTTGAAAAAATCTCCTATTTCATCAGATCAATGTAAAGTTGGCTTTTCTTAATGCTCCTCTGAAGTATAAGATTTTTATTGATCCTCCAAAAAATGTAGCAAAATCACCTGGAAAATCTCTCAAGCTCAAAAAGGAGCTATATGGTCTGAAACAGGCTCCAATGGCCTGGTATCACACACTAAGCTTCTGTTTATTCAGTATTGGTTTCTGTTGTATTAAGGGCGACAACTGTGTATTATTCTCTGATGATACTTTGCTATACATCCATGTGGATGACATAGCCATCTTCAGCAAAGATCCATGGAAGTTCAAGAAACAGATTGAATTGCGCTTCAAAATCAAGTATTTGGGTCAGGCGGCTATGCTCCTAGGCCTCAATGTAGACATTGCAAGGAATGGTTTCAAGCTATCTCAGTCTACCTACATAGACTCGCTGGTGAGCAGATATGAACTTCCAAATCACAAAAGAACTCAACCTCCTTCAAACCAAATAGCAAGCTTCTTGTATCCACTAAAGAAGAACACAATCATTTTCTCAAGACTGGTTGTGACTATACAACAATAATTGGCAAGTTATTATATGTAAGCTGCAATACACAAGCAGATATTACCTTTGAAAAAAATTATCTGTCACAGTTTCTTACTAAACCCAACTCCACCCACCATGAAGCACACTAAAGGTTGTCAACTACCTCAAATTCACCAAATCCAAAGGACTTAAATTTGAAAAGAAGCAGACAACAGAAAAACTGGTCGCATATGTGGATTCAGACTGGGACAACTGTCCTCAAACTTGCTGTTCAATCTTGGGGCTAGTGATTACCTGGAAATGGAATCTCATTGCTTGGAAGTCAACAAAACAGCCTACAATTTATCTCTCTACCACAGAATCCAAATAAAAATTGGTGGGTGATGGGGTAAAAGAGGTTCTCTGGTTAACCACCCTTCTATCCAAGTTTATTCAGTTCAAACCGCTTAAACCACACCCATCTTTGAGGATAACAAGGGTTGCATCAAGCTGGCCCTGAAACAGGCCAATCATTCATCTTTCCGAAATAAACATGTTGACATTTTTCATCATTTCATTAGGGAAGAACTTGAAAAAGGAACTGTCAGTCTAGAAAAGGTTTCATCAAAGGGAAATCACGCCAATTTCCTGAAAAAGACAGTTTCAAGGCAGATCCCAGAAGACTGCATGATTGCAATCAAAATTTCCTGAGCCTGAACCTGAGAGATGGGGTGGCTGTTGAATTCTCATTTCATTCTTATCATCTCTCAGTTTCTCCTCAGTTTCACTATTCTCATTTAGAGTCTGTTCTTATTGCTCTGTGTTTCTTTGTTTCATCCTCATCTCTCTTCTTAGCCTCACGCTCATAATCCATCAATTGAGTCAAGTTGAGTGATCACTGTGCGTGCTCACAGTCCACACACTGCACGCTCCAGTGCTGATAATCCAAATTAAATTGGCACTTGGATACTATTTGAGACCTGACTTGCGCACTCCTCTTTCCTGCTCCTCACACAACTGCAACAGTTGTGTCATTGGACTGAGGGTTTTGTGGGTCAGGTGAGCGGCATTCTCATTCTCATCAACAGCTTAATCTCTTTCTAATGTCACTCCTTGTTGATTTGAGTAAGATTCATTTAGGTTTAGGCTCATGTCTGGGGTTACCATCTTTTAGAAGTTGTTTCTTCTATCAAACAGCTTACTGCTTACCTACCCTTGTCAACTCCTGGTTTTAGGTTACTACAATTTTTCATCCTGATTTACCTATTTTCTATCTTATGCTCTTTTCTCTATTCTGATGAAATAAAAGGTTTCAGTTGCCTATACATTTTACATAAATCACCACTTGCTTCATCTACTCCATCAATACTTCCATCATCCTTTTCCATCCATCAACCATATCAATCACCAACTCTTGACTTGATCACCGACAACATTCAATTCAACTCCAACAACGTATCTATATTCCTCCTCATCTAGTTTTGAAAAGTCTGTTGTTTTGAAATCCCTCCCTATTCTTTGTTCAATACTATCTTCATATGTCCCTACCTTCCACCCTCTTTCAGTACCATTGCCACACTCATTATAATTCAAGACAATCATCGCCCACAATTATTCAACAACTTCTACCCATCCATTTCATCACCATCACCATCACCATCACCATCAATATCATCATTAGCTTTACCATTACCATTACCCTCATCTATCTTCATTAGCTTTACCATTACCATTACCCTCATTTATCTTCATTAGCTTCACCATTACCATTACCCTTATCATCACCATTGTCATCATTGTCATATCATCCTCCCCAATAATCTAGGAAGCTATTCCTGAGGTCCTTGTTTCTCCTCTTCAAATTGTAATGCTATTCTTCCATATCATGCTAGGCAACTATGCCTGAGGTCCTTGTTGCTCCTGTTAAAATAGGCTTTCATTCCCCATCTCATATCCTGATAAGGTGGTGTCTTGTCAATCATTCTCAAAATCTAATATCTCTCATATTCTCTTCCCAATTCTTACAAATCTCTGAAATGTTGATTGGTCTCAAATTGGTTCAGTAACCCCTCATAAAAGGTTATGAGCCCTTGAAAATTGGTGAAAATGAACAACTTATGAAGTAACTCCATTGAGAAAACAAAAATCTAACCTTGCACATTGGTCAATTGAGCTAATATTAAAAATGTTTTCTTTTTCTGTTCATATTGTTTACCTGAAAAATTTAGTCAGCTTTATTTCAATCTAACTGCTTTCATTATCCTATTTTTCCTGAATCAGGCACCCTCTGGGGGCTCTCTAGTTGTTTTAACCCTGCTACCTTAGGCCCCCTTTGGGGTTCTCTAGTTTTCCATAAATACTGGTCCTTTCCTTGGACCATGAAAAAAACTCATCTGATTACCAAAAAACTAAAGAGGAGTGTCCCATCCTCCCCTTCATATCAGTTCTACTTGACTTTAAAATTATTATCCTGTCTCCATTGGCTCTTTGCAGCCTTATCATTTTTTCTCAATCCTCAAAATCACCATACTCATCATTTTAAACTCTTCAAAAACTTTTGTATTTTGATAATCAACCTAAAAAGGCTGGATATCCACAATGTGGTTACTTGTATGAAGAACACCACAACAAACTGACCAAAAAGAAAAAAATGGCCTCATACCAAAAGGAATCTGTCAAATTAACTCCTAGCACCTCTACCTCCAGAGAAACAATGGGAGGTACCAAGAAGGAATTGAATAGTGGTCAGTCTCTGATTGAGCTGGCAACCGTGTTGGAACCACTCAAGGCTCAGAAAAATTCTCCAACCATAGACTATTTAGCTTAGAAAATGATCCACTAAAAGCAAGTCAGGAAGGCCCTTGGACTAAACCTCCTTGCAGATGGATCAAACTTCCTGGACTGGGCTTGGGCTCTAAATTTGAAGTTCCAGAGCCTGTTTGATGAGACGGACTACTAATTTTACACCAACAAGGAAAAGAGGGCAAGCCAAGCAAAGATTATGGGCACCATTGTGGAGTAAAGCATTTATCCCTCCCTGTCTCCCTTTGTAGCATTGAAAACAGGCCAAGAAGGTTTTCAGATTCTGAAGGAGCAATTTGGATTGGTATTGTGGTCATACCCCATGATGAAATGTGGTTGGCTGTTCCAAGCGCAGGATGTGATGGTTAACCCCAACAAAAATTATGAAAAATTTAATGTATGCCTACAGACCATCAAAGAACATATTGGTACCTTCACCGTGGACAATCTCCTTGCTTTTGTTCTTCACTTAAACAACCAACACACCTACCAGGAAATTGAAAATGCCCTGGACAGCCAAATTGCCATTGACAAACACACCTCTATCTCTTTGAAGGACGTTCTATGGCTCCTTTCCCAACACTTTGCATTGCAAACAGACATCCCCTAAAGTGTTCTCCTTAGCTACTCAAAGCACCCAGAAAGGCTAATTTCAAACAATTCTGCCAAACATCCAACCACTTACATGAACAGAAGCAATGAGTGGGCATGTGCCTGGCGGATGTTCCAACACCCTTGCAGCCATTGTTTTGCATGGGGGAACTGGTTTGTCAATTTTATTAGAAAAAGGGAAAGAATTCTGGCGCTCAAGGACCCCAGGATCAACAATTGGTATGTTTTCATCAAGCAATCTAAATTCTGTCATCTAGTTTTTCAAAGGGAACCTGTGCCACAAGTAGTCTCCATCAGCAACAAATCCACTGAAGGAAATTTGGTGTTACTGGACTGGGGGGCAATGGAATTGGTCACAAACAATGTTAGTCTATTCACCTCCTTGAAACCAACTAACCTAACCCTGTTGGTTGCTTCCTCAGACCAGTTTCCCATGAAGCAGTATGGAAAAATAATCATAACAACTCCATTTGGACAAATTGTTGTCTAGGACTTACTGTTCTACCTGGATTTACATGTAAAGATCATAGAAATTGGGATTTTCTCAAAAAATGATGGGGATGTGCAAAGTGATGGCTCAACATACACTCTTGTGCAAAAAGTTTGTGAATTTCACTCTCTTGAATCAAGAATTGATTATTTATTACTATGACTCCTACCACTACTCCCTCTGTCAATGCAATGAACTCCAATGCCTACTCCATGATCTAATTTGTCATCTATTGCTGCAAATGCTGAGAAATACCAAAAATTATGGGGAAAAAGAGAATCTGCCGCAAATACTGTTGGAAGACTTGACCCTTTGTGACTCCTGTGCACTAATAAAAGCTACACATACTCTCCCAGAAATTGAGTCACTACAGATTTGCAAGTTGCTGGGGGATTTTGTGGCAGGAGAAATCATTGGGCCATTTACAGAAAGTATTGAATGGGAAAAGTTCATTTTTACCATTGCTGATATCTACTCAGGAATGTTCTCCGTACTTCCACTAAACACCATATCCAAGGCAACCACTGAAATCATCTGTTGGATCAAAAACTGCCAAATTTGCTGTTTGCACTGTGTCAAACGTTTCTGCACCAATAAATCTTTTGAGTTTTTCTGGTCAAAGGAGCTCACATATTTCTTGGAGAAGAAGGGTATTGTCAGGGAAACTACATGACCTTAAAAAAACCATCAAAATGGTGCCATTGAAAAGATGAATACAACACTTATGGAGATGGCCAGAAAAATGCTGCACGCATTGGAGCTCCCAAAATCTTTATGTAAATATGCATTTGAAAACATCACATGAATTTTGAACCGCCTTTTGCACACCAATTCCACTAAGATACCATTTGAACTTGCTACCTAAAAATGCCCATACCTTTCCATGCTTTCCCCTTTAGATGCAAATAATATGTCTGCAACAACACACATGTCAAGCAACTTGCTCCCTATTCCAAGCAACTCTACCCATTGGGTTCTTTCCAGACTCAAAGGGGCAGCTTTTATTTGAAAAGGATACATGCAAAGTCACTCAAGGGATTTCTGTAAAATTTGCCCCAACAAAAGCAGTGATCCATGGACTGGAAGCAACCCATCTGGGGGAATTTAGCCAAGGAAATAAGTTGGACACACAGGATACCCTGGTCTCTGCCCTACAAAAGAACTTGTTGCATGACCTGGACAACCCAACTGTTGATGAAGCTCTGATGTCCAATGAAATTTCTGGATGAATTGGAGCTATTGATGCTGAGAAAAAATCTCTCTGGAAAATGGGAGTGATCAAATATGCAGATCTGCTGGAGGAAAAATTGAAGATCCTAGGATAAAAATATTTACTGAAAAAAAATGGGGTCCAGGGGGCAAGTTCATTAGGAAGAAGGCCTGGTTGGTGGCGCAAGGATACACACAAGTTAAGGGTATTTCATTTGAGGAGAACTTTGCACCAACACAAAATTTCCCTGCACTGCAACTGGTTCTTTCCATGGTGGCAAAACATGGATGGCCAGTGCAATGGTTTGATGCCAAAAAAATGTTCCTCCACAGCAGCATCAGCAAAGAAATCTATGTATTCCCCACAAAGGGTCTCAAATTTCCAAAAGGGAAGGTTCTACACTTAAAGAAATTGTTTTGTGGTACCAAGAAAGCGGTTCAATGTTGGTGGTTACATCTGCGCGTGCAACTAGAGAAGATTGGGTTCAAGGTCAATGAAAAACACCAGAGCACTTAGCCTTTCAATGGGGAAGGGGGGGCAAGAATTCCTATGGATAAATGTTGATTATTGTTCTCTGATGGGGGAGGACGCAGAGCTCCTTAAACATCTGAAGAAGGAACTGAAAAAGGCTGCCACACTCAAGTGGGACAATCAACTCTCATCCATTGTTGGAATACAAATTACTGCAAAAGATGGAGGATTTTGCTTGCATCAACCAGCAATAATCAACAGGCTCTCACAAACAGAGAACTGCGCACCTACCACAGATACACCTCTTTTAAACACAAACCTTCTCTCAAATCAATCCTTCAAGGGGGACAGCGCCTACTTGCACTGTATTGAAATTCTAATTTATCTGGCCCAGGGAACCCAAACTGAAATCACCTTTGCAGTGAACATTCTGGCCCAATTTTCACTCAAAATAAACAAATGTCACTGAGAAGCATTGCAAAATTTTATTTGCCACGTTCAACACACTTGCAATTTAAAACAACGCATAGCACCAAAATGTGAGGACTCCTTTCAGATGTTTACCAATGCCAACTGGGGGGGGGGGGGGGGGGGGGAGGGAGGGCACAAAGTCAGCCCATTGGCTCTTCTGCATGGTTTGAATGTGCCAATGAACTGGGTTCTAAAAATCCACAGTGCGTGGAACACTCTAAGTGCCAAGCAGAATACATGGCACTTGCCTATGCAGCCATAGATGTTTTATAGATTTTAAATATGGTAAAAAGGCTTTTAGCAAAACACCTAAACCCACCCTACTTTCCAACAACCAGGCCGCAGTCAAAATTGCAACAGATAAATCAAGCATGAAGCAAACCAACCACATTGAACAATACTTGCACTTTGTGAATGGAAATCTCAGACAGGGAATACTTGGGTTAAAGTGGGTTAAAGGAAAAAAGCAGCAGGTCAACATCCTAACTAAGGATTTGGCCAAAACAAAAAACTGGTAATTTTGTAACTGCTTGTTTTCATGATTCAATTTCTTCATTTTCTCTTTTGCTTGATACTTTTTCCCTTTTTCCTTCTTTCTCCTTTCCTTTTTCTTTGCTTCTTTTATTCTCTCCTAGTTACTATTTCTCTGCGCCACCCTAGTTCAAATTTCACAATTCATCTTTATTGGAGGATAAATTTGGGTGGTAATATTGGAAATATGGATATGATACAGGAATGAAATAAACTAGAACAACATACTATTGAATTAAAAGAAAAAGAATCTTATAGAAAATTGGAGAAAAACATAGTATTTAGAATATATATATTTTTTGTCTCTATGACAAGATATTTTTTTCTACTTGGGTGTATATACACTATGTTTATCTGAGTAACCCCTCATTACACTGATTCAGTGGTTTTTCAGGTGCTGCATGCAGTGTTTTGAATAGATTAATCCTGTATACTGCAAGGTTTTTTTTGGTGCTGCATGAGCTTTAATGTATGTGGTATTTATTTGAAGACTTCCAGGGTATGTCTATGAGTTTAACTGATCTGTTAAACCTGTGTGGGGTATGGGTAGGCCAGGCTTGATTTGAGCTGCATCTTCTAATCCATGAGAAAGAGTGGTACTTTGGCTGGGTGACTAAAGTTTATTTATTGTTTAGAATCAATTTTTTGGGCTTTTTTGAGGGTTGGAGCTATCCTTATACTAATAAGTGATTCTGATGGCTATAGGTTAGGTTGTGGAGCACCAAATGTTTTTTTATCAGTCCCATGACTGGAATAATAGTTTGAAGGAATATTCAGCCAGTTGAAAAGGATAAGATCATTGGATTTCCTCATTTGACTAGAAAAATGAGAAGCAGATGGGGGAGGAGCATTGAGTGTTGTTGAAATTGCTGTGGTTGAGCTCCTTGGGGATTTGCTTGGGATATTTTCTGGGAGAAGCCGTCTGAGGGGGCCATTTGGAAGGCAGAAGAGAGATTTTGTGTGCAATGAAGTGAAAAGTGCAATAAATTGAAAAATTTAAGGAGATTTCATCTGGGAAGTTTTCACTTCAATATAAAGATTGATATATATATTCATGTTATTGTAAGTATGAATTATAATTGGTAAGATGAAGAACAGAGGGATGGAATATCCAATGAGGTTGGAGATGGAAGTAAGTGGCAAGCTAGGGGTGGACGGTGTGTATGGATGTGTGTGAGGGATGCCTGAACATGATGTGAGGAAGTTGAAGCAAGGGTGGATGGTGTGGTCTGAAGAAAAAAAATTTATTTGGAAGTAAATATGACATCTCCAATGTGAAATAAGTGGTTTTTTTATTTTAATGGCATTTTTGAAATTGGGGTATTTTTCTGAAACCCACCTTTAAAAAAAAAGGAAGCATTGCTAATTCTGGAAAAATACATGAAGAAGAAATTGTCTTCAGTGTAAATAAGTTGGGGAATTTCTGGTTTTTAATTTTAATTCTCTATTTTTCCTTCTCAGTAGTTAGTAGACTACAAGCCTCACATATGAAAATGCTGACGCACTCTGATATGT